>QJNX01000310.1:0-70998 GCA_004155925.1 Monosporascus sp. MG133
TACCTAATCCGTACCCCCCCCCCCCCCCTTTCCTACGTCTGCTATTAATATTATTAAACTGCCGCCTATTACTTCCTTTCTCCTTTTTTTTTACTTTATACGGTATCCATTTTAAATCGTAATTTTATCACTTAAATCCTATATACGTTAAAGGCATTATTTATTACATTTAACTAAATTACGGACTTTTATCGTATTTTTACCATAATTATTATTTAAAACCTTTTTAACTATATTTATTCTTATATTAATTATATTTAATCTTTAATTAGCGAAAACTTCGGGCTAAAAAAAGATTATTTTTATATTACCGCCGTTAAAGACAAATATAACCTAAATTTTATTAAGGTAATTATTAAAACAAATGGTAAAAAAAAAATACCATCCTACAAGAAATACTAAAAACATAAGGTTAAATATATTCTTATCGTACCGTTATTACCTATTAAACTTATTACCAAATTATACGAATTATATGGTAAATATCGCGCGTTATAAATTAAACCCGAAAACGATACGGAAAAAATAAATTATTTTCGTATATTACGTTATATATTAAATTATATTTAACAATTTATTTCGCAAATATTTATTCACGCCGTATTTACCGTTACCGGAAAATAATAAAAATTTACCTATTAAAAGTTTATTACCGAAAATTTCGCCGGCATCCCCTTTACGGAAAAATAAACCGTTATTAAAAAATATTTCGACAAATTAATTCCTACCTTTTCGCCCGCTACCGCCGCTATTATAATATCATCCGCTAACGTCATTAACGAAAACAAATAATAACGATGGCAACAATAATAATAATAATAATAATAACCATAATTAAAACCTGCAGCAAACAAGCCATAAACTATTACGACTTTGAACCTGGCAAATAAAATTAACGAACGAACTAACTTATTCGATAAAAAATATTCCGTATTCCGTTCCGTATCAAAAATAACCGTTAACAAAAAACCGATACCGGAACGCTTTATTTTACAATCCGGAACATAACCGAAAAAACCTGCCGGAAACCCGGCCAATTCGGTTATTATTATGCCTACTTACGGGCCCACTTTAACCTTAATATTCCGTCCTATTAATACAACCAAACTATCTATTACTATCCCTATATCTCGGCCGGCACCGACCCCTACGTTCCGTCTTATTATTACGGCCAAATTATCCCTTAACCCTATAACGTCCACGTTAAATTCCGTACTAACTTCCGCCATTATAAAAGCTACAATCCAAACGGTTACCGAAACCACTGCCGAAACTACCGTTAAAGCCATTACCGAATTTTACCTTAACTAGATAAATATTGGCATATACCTAACCGGCATAGGGAATATAATAATTATTACGGAATAACTTAAAGCCCAAATCCAAAATATTTTTAAAAAGGTTAAATAATTATAACGAAATATCCCCGTATAAAAAAAATAATAAAACAAACGGATAAAAAATACGACAGTTTATAAATTTAAATAAACGTTTTATTATCTTACGTAAAAGAATTAAACGGAAAATTCAAATCCTACCAGCAAAAAAAATAAAAACGATTCGAAACGTAATAAACGTTTAACAAAAACTTAAAAGCCCGGATTTATTAATTCAACGAACGGTTTATTGTATTAAAAAAATCCGGAATTATAAAACGATATTAATTTTAATTACGAAATTAAAGGTATAAAACTTAATAATATTAATTAAAAGCTCAACCAAAGAATGGACCAAAGAATTAATTAAAAAATAAATTAAAAAAAAATTACGGTAAAGTTAATAATAAAATGATTTAGGATACTTAAACCAACTTAAAAATAAAGGATCTTAACGGTTATTCGGGCAGAAAATAAATATTAATATATTAACTAATGCTATATTATAACTAATTAACCCCTTTTTTTCTTCCCTTTCTTCCTTTTTTTTCCTTTTCCATTTTTTCCCTTTTCCATTTTTCCATTTCCTCCCTTTTTTTTTCCTTCCTTTTATCCTCCCCCTTTTTTTCCCTTTCCTTTTTTTCCCGTTACCCTTTCCCTTTCCCTTTTCCTTCTTTCTCCTTTCCTTTTTCTTTTTCCGTTTTTTTATTTTTTTTAATTTTATCTTATTTATATATAATATATTTAATATATAAAACTTTTTTATTATTATCTTAATAAAAAACCCTTAATACTTATATCGATACCGTAAAACCCGGTTCGGAAATCTTATATCCGGTTACGTTAAACCGGCCGACGTTAAAGTCCGGGCTTAATCCGATACCCGGTAACGAAAATAATTTTACGCTACCGCCGTCTTATTAACAACCCGATTTGGCATAATTTTTGCCGCGTAAGATAACGATCGATAAATTAAATAAAACGGCCGAATAAAAAATACCCGAACCCCTTAAACGTATAAAACCTTTTAAAATTAAAAAAGTCCGATACGTATTAATCGAAATTCTTTTACCCTTTTAAAAAATAACGGCGGGTTTAATAGCCGACGGTACCGATATAAGCGTTCAAAATCTGCTTTCGATAATAAACCGGTTTAAGATTAAAAAAAAACTGTATTATTATTAACAGCGATAAAAATAACGGCAGTAACGACGACGACGACGATAATAAGATTAGGCCTTATCCAAAAATACGTCGTCGTCGTCCCCGTCCCGATCCGGCCAGTAATAAAAAAGAAAATAATAATAATTTTAATATTTTTATATCAAAAATTACCGTAAAATTTAAGGCCCGGACCGGTAATATTTACCGGTTAAAAAACCGTAAGTTCCGGAAGTATATTTCCGCCGGCATAAAAAAGTATATTATCGACGAAGCCGAAAAAGATTTCGGGCCGGAAGGTTAATTTATTAATAACAAAAAAATAATAACGTCGATAATTATTCCGAAGTATTTTTAAATAATCGGAAGTGGAAAAAATACGGCAATATTACTAATACATATCGTAAACTTAACGCGGAACAGGTAAAGGCGGAATTATTTAACGATTTGGATCTAAGCGATAATTAAGGCCTGTTAGAAAATAACCTCTTCCCTTCCCCTTTTTTTCTTTTCGTTTCTCCTTTTTTCTTTTTCCTCTCTTTTTTCTTTCTTTTTCTGTTCTTTTTAAATTCGATACATAAGTAACTTAATTTAAAGTAATCCTATCTTCTTAATATACTTTATTACGCTAATGTTAATAATTATAATAATTAAATATTAGAATCTGGCATAACTTTTTATATGTTTTTTTATAATATTTTAAAAAAGGATTAATTTCGTCCGTAGGTAATTACCGTTATATACATAATTAGGTAATAAAGGATTATTAATAAGCAAAAATTATCCTAAATAACATTCTGCTATCTGGCCCATAAAGCCCACCAGCCGGCACCACCTGAAAATATTAATTACTAACAGTTAATAATATAACGGCATATCAGCTTAAATTAATCGGTTTAATCCGTACAGTATAAATATTTTTAAAAATTTATTTTCGCTAAAGGTAACTTTAAAATAATAAACCTAAAATTTTAATTATAATACTTTTTTTAAATATATCCTAATTAGGACCGGATAACCGCGTCTTAATTTAAGAAAACTTACTTATTCATTTTTATATTAATATATATACTTTATATTAACAGGAACCTTATCCGGTAATTATCCGGCAACTATCCGGCCGTTATCCGGCAGCCATTCGGCGGCTACCCGGCGGCCACTCGGCGGCTACCCAGCAGCTATTCGGCAGCTACCCGGCAGCCCATCCGGCAACTACCCGGTAGCCACCTCGGCGGCTACCCGGCGGCCCACCCGGCGGCTACCCGGCAACCACCTTGGCGGCTACCTAACGGCCCACCCGGCGGCTACCTGGTAGGTAATTTCTAACAATTCCTGCCGGGAACTTAACGAAAATATAACCGGGTTTTAATCGGAATTTACGTAAACATTAAAAATTATTAAATTAAATTAACTTTATTTTAATATATATTTATATTTTTATTTGCGGAATTTATTAATTAATTATTACGTTTTATAACTTTTTTTAAAAATTATTTATAAATTTATAATAAATTAATTTTTATTTAAAATTTTAAAATAATTATTAATATAAATTAAAAGTTGGATTGAAAATTAAAATAATTAATAAATAAAAAGGTTAAAAACGTTTTATATTTACGATTCCGTATAAAGTAGGTAATTTTTTATATTTACGTAATATAACAACTTTATTTCCCTTTTCCCTTTTTTTTATTTTATTTTTATTTTTATTCTTTTTAGTTTATTAATAAATTTCTTATATGGCCGTAATTTGCGTTTAATTTAATCCGGTCGATACGTTATAATTATAATAAATATAACGTAATATTATAATATTATATATATTCCAATTATAAGGCGTTAAAGCGGGGTTAACTTAATTACTAATTCGGTCGGCTCGATTAACGATAAATATCTTATAATTATAACAAGTACAGCGCCGTATTATAACGTTAATTAAGTTATAATTACGGAATATTATAGCAAAATTAATTTATTTACCGGATAAATCGGCTTAATTAGCCGCTAAATACGTTATAACGATACTGGATATTAACGATATTAACTTTCTTTATAAAAAAAATTAAATGAACTAACCGTCGATATTTCGTAATAATAATAAACGTAACGTTTTATTATAACGGCTATAATAAGGTTAATTTATTTACCGGATAAGCCCGCCTAATTAATAATTAAGTACCCTTTAATATAAATAAGTAACCGTTTAGATTATAATATTAAGTACGTTATAATTATAAAGAATTATGGCGGGATTAATTTCCTTATAAAGTATGTCCGATTAGTTAGCGATTAAATATGCTATAATTATAATTATTAAATATAAAGGTTATATTAGTTATGTTATATTATATAACTAATTGCAGGCGTTTTAAAACGCGTATTATATTTTAGTATAATCTGTTTACGGAATATATATCGTTCGATTAAAAGGAGCCTTTCCGTATATGGAATGCTAGCGCAACCCTTACTAGCTAACATACCCCTTTAACGCCTCGACGTAGTTTACGGCATTAATTATCACCCTTTACCACTCCCTAAAACCGTAACTATCCATTCCACCTCTCTTCCGGCGATTAAATCCTTTTAATTAACCAATTCCTCGTTTAAAATAATTCTTAAAATCTTCCTCCGCTAGTTTAAAGCTTTTATAATATTTACCAATTTTAGTTACTTTTTAAAATGCTGAAAAAATTTACGTAATAAGGCCTTTATTAATATATTAACTAGTATGTTACCCGTAAGCATATATTCCACCCTGATTATATTTTTTTCTGCGGTTTTTCGAAACTAGTAATTATATATATTTACGTACCATAATTATATATATCAAAAGACGACGTCGGCGTTAATAAACCGTATAATTTGCGGATTATCGTACCATATATTTAGAAGCTTTATATCTAAACCGACTTCTAATTTCTTAATTAATCGAAAACAAAATAAGGCTTTTTTTGCAGCCTACGTAAAAAATAATAATTCTGTTTCGGTTATAAAAATAATTATTATATCTTACTTATTCCTCCGTTATCTTATCGCTTTTTTAAATAATTTCGTAACGTAAGCTTATGAACTTTTTCGATCGATCGTATTATCCGTAAAAAAGGCGTCGCTTTAGATATCTAACGAATTTTTATCCTTAAGCTATAACGTTAACCTCTTGGCCCCGATCAGGTACAAAATAATTCGATTAATAGCTTTATAATATACGTTACTAAAACTTTAGGTTAAATCGGGCAAATCGGGATACCGTAAAGGCTATATCAGGTCGCGTATTAATTGTTACGTATAAAATGGAACCGATTTTTTTCTGGTATCTGTTAACAGAACCTAGACGGGCCAGATCAGGATTCGGCAGTAATTCGACGCCCGTTATTAACGTATCTGGAAAGTTATTTAGATTTTCTTTAAAAATTAGGTTAACTAGCTTATTTATAAAATCGGATTAAAATAACCAGATTTTTCTGTTAAATCTATCTTTAATCATTTCGATACTAAAGAATTATTATAAATCCTTACCTTTTATAAGGGTATACCGTTACCATATCTATTAAATTAACTAATAAATAAAGTTTTAATCTTTTTTACGGTAAACCGTAACGATATTATCCATAAAAAAACCAAAAATATTTTTTAACGAATAAAACAGTAAGGTTCGTAAAAAACGGGGTTAAATTCTAATTTTTTAAATATCCTAATAAAATCCTTTTACCATAATAAAAGTAATTCCTTTAATCCGTATAATACCTTCCTAATTAAAAGAATTTTGTTACGTTTTAAGTAACCTGGTAACAATTTTATAAACATTTAATAAGGTAAATTTGCGTTAACGAAAGCGTTTATAACGTTATATTTTTTAAGTTTAAAATCGAATTTAGTCGTAATAACGATTAAAGCTCGAGATAACCTTCCAGCTAAAATAGATACGTATATATTACCATAAAAGTTTTTAAATTATTAATCGTTTCGTACGATAAAACGCGCCTTATTTTTTTATAACCAGTTATATTTATTAGACTTATAAATATATACCCATATATACCCTAAAACCTATTTCCTTTTAGTATAAAACTAATTAACCGTTTTCCAGGATTACATCTTTTTATAACTTTATAAATAAACCCTTTCGGCTTTACGAAACAACTTTTTTAACGGATATATATTTAATTTTTTATGGCCTCGCGGCGGTAACGGTAAGTTACGCCTATATATTCGGTTTTGCGACTTTAAAATTATATTATACTTTTTTATATTAAAACCTTTCCGATTAGGATAATACGTATTTCGGGTAATTATTTTCCTTAAACTTCCGCAACTTACCGGCCGGTTATTAAGCAAATTTACAAAATGGGCTAATCGTCCAGCGTTAAACGCGGCTTTTTAAATCTCATAATCGTTTTGGTTAACATTCTTATAATACGGAATATACGGAAAGCTTACGTTTTCGATCCGTAAAATACCTTCGTTTTTTACCGTTACTTTAAGTTAAATAATATAATAATAACTTAAGGTTACCTTTTTAACTTCCGCCGGCGTAATAATCGTAACAATTATTAATATAAACGTTAATAAAAATAACGGTTTAGGGAATAAAAATGGTTCGAATATAACGGTCGTATAAGGGTAATTAATCTTATACGAATAAGCTTATTTTTTACCATCCCGTACGTTTTTTTTAAACACTTATATTATTTTGGAACCATTCTTTATATTTAACCGGAAGCTAAATTATTTTGTTCAGGTTTTTATCTTCCTTTTATATATATATAAGGTGGCTATAGGTTTAATTAAATAATTCTACCTATCGGAATAACTTACGTAACTTATTTTTTATAACGTAAAAAAAATATTTTTTAAGTTTTTAATATTACTTAAAAAAATGGCCTTTTTATTAAACTATACGTTTCGAATAACGATAACCTTATTAATTAATAAGGTCCAGATTTGGTAAATATTCGTAAATCGGTAACCGATAAAAAAGCTAATTTATATTTTAAAATTTAATTTTTAAAATTTTTGCTCCTTTTTTATGGCAATAGCAATTATAGCATAAGTTACATAGCCGTATATTCGTAAATAGGCTTATTAAGGCTTCCGATCAAGTATTATAATGCCATCTTTATATGCCAGGTAAGTATAATAAACCTTGTATAGGCTTTGCTAGAAAAAAGCGTATTTAAGGATACGGTTATATAAATATACTGCTGCTTTAAGGATATATACGATTAGAAACGAGGGTAACTTAACGCCATGTCGTATCGTAATCGTTTTCTCCTTGGTTATACCCCTTAAGCGCTTTATACCCCCGTTCTGGGCCTGGATATACGGTACTAAAGGATTAAATCTGATGCTAAAAGGAGGTAACTAAAATATATTTCGAAGTTAATAATATTTTAAAATCTTATTATTATATTCGAACATTTATAGAAAAAGCTTATCCTAGTTTTTTAAGGCCCTTAGGAAATATCGGGATACTATAACCAATATATCTTATTTTCGATTCTTAAGGTAAATAGCCTAAATAAAGCCTAAGTACCTATCGGTTACAAATATAACATATTTATACCTTTTAAGGTCCTTTTCGAAATTTATAAAATCGATAACGATTCGTTATCCTAATCGGAACGCTCCCTTCCTCGGCTTTCGGCATATTTACGCCTTAGCCTTCGCCTTGCTATATATTTAGCATTCGACCGATATTAAACCTTTTAGGCAAACTCCCCTTATATAAAATTATAACTAAACGATCATTTCAGGCCCTAAATATCCTAATCTTAAATCCCATATTATACCGTTACCGGTTCGCGGTGGTGTCGCTATATATAAATTAATATTTCCTTTGTAGGCAGTTAAGGCTATATAAGGTATTATTACGCTAATATCTTCGATAACGAACTAATTAAATTTAGTTATTAATATAACAATTACCTGATTAAATTTATCTCGAATAAAATTATTATTTTTTCGGTTATTTTAATAAAACCCCTTTTTCCAGAACTGCCGAAAGGATATTAAATTATACGCAAAGTTTTTGTAATAAGTTACGTTATATAAACGTAACGCTTTTGGGCCTATAAGGTTCTAGAATAATACGTTTACTTTACCGTATTTATTAATTAGGACGAAACTTTTCCTTATATATATTCCGTCGCCTTTGGATCGTCGTCTTATAATTTAGGAACCTGTTAATAAAGTTAAAGATATATATAATAAACCTTAAATCCAGAACGGATAAATTCCTTAAGAGTAAAATACGACGCTTATTGCGTTATATTAATTAGAAATTAAAAAGTACGTTAAGATTTATTTTATTTTCTTTCGGGGTTAATCCGTTTTTTAAGTAATCAATCTTTTTATAATTTTTAATAAACGGTTAATTTTTTCTTTTAGGGATTAATTAACGGCGATACGTTTTTAAATTAATATTATTATCGTTTGGTTAAAATGGAAATTTTTTAAGGCTTTTTTAAAGAACGTATAAAAGTATTAAGGTAATTTATAATATAAGTTTAGGTAGGCTTTATAGCGCGTGCCTTACGTATCCGACTTTTAATATTTTCGTTTATTGCTATTACGGCTTGCTTGGGAACCTTTATAATTATCACGTTTCGACCTTTTTCCAGAAATCTTACCGTACGGTTAATTGTTAATATCCTTAGTTTATTTTTGATTAGAATTATTTTAACTTAAGTGATTTGTAAAAGCTTCGTAAAAGGTTGGAAACGTTACCTTAACGTTTTTTGCTGGTTATTACGGATTTGTTATAATTTAATGGGCTAAAAGGTTAATTTTAACTTTTAGGTGGTTAATCGTATTTTTTTCGATTTTATCCCGCTTAAGGAGTATCAACAAATGCGACCAATTAAGTATGATTGGTATTATTGTTATATATAATTAATTCGTTTAAATAACCGGTATAATCGTTTCGGGAACTTTTAGGAAGTTAATAAATAGTAAAAGAAGTTATTTTGTAAGGGTAGATAAGGTTACCTTAAAGGATTTAATATGTAAAAAGGTATAGGGTAGGCTTGAGGAAGAATAAGGTAATTTTTAAAAAGTGTCGTAGTAAAAAAGAAGTGGAAGTAGTAATAAAAAAGCAGTATATAGTAATTAATTATTTATATCTAAAGATATTTAGTTATATATAGGATTTGGTTAGAAAATGTGGGTATATTTATACCCGTTAAGATGCCAGGATTTTGATAGCATTAAATATAACGTTATAACTATTAATATAAATTTAAAAAGTTTTAGAAAAGTTTTATAACGTTTATATAAATTATATAACGTTTATACTTACGCGTATTAAATCCAGACCTTTTAAATCTTTTTAGTTAATAAAACCCTATAATGTTAGCTTTAAGTTAGAATTTTTTACCATTTTATTATTTATTTATTAAACTTTTTAGTAACTTTCAGGGTTTATTTTAATCGTTTTTCGTATTTGTATTTGGTATTTATAAGTAATCGATTATCGTAAACTTTTCCGGTTCGTTATAATGTAACGTACCAGTTTTTAAAATCGTTATTTAGGTTTAGATAAGTTTACTTAATTAATAGGGAGATATTATCTAGAATTTATTTTATAAGTTCGTTAATATTCTTTCGGAAGGTTTTATATTTTCGATTTAGGTAAATATAGGTCGTAAAATCCTGGTTATAAGTTTATCCGCTTTCCGTCATCATCTTAAAGGTATTTATCGGATGGCTCGTTTTATCGATTTTTTCGATTTATATGGTTCCTTCGGAAAAATAAATTAATTACCCGCGTTAATTAACGAAATCGTTTTTTTGGATAGGAGATTATACCGGGCGGCATAGGTTTAATAAATCATAAAAGGTTTTTATCAGGATTAATATATTCTTACAGATCATATCCTTTAGTTTTAATCTTGAATTCGTCCTTAAATATATCCCAGTTCTTAGGATTATTACAAATAATTACGATCGTTATCGGTACGGTCGTTATTATAACTATTAAAGGATATAAATAATTATTACTAATATATAGCCTATATTATTTTAGTAATAATTATTCAATTATTAATAACGCGAATTAAGCAAATTAAGCGCATAAGATTTTTACTTATCAGATATAAGGGGTTATTAGTTATATTATATCGCATAACTAATTACAGGCGTTTTAAAACGCGTATTATATTTTAATATAATTTATTTACAGAATATATATAATCCGATTAAAAGGAGCCTTTTCGTATATAAAGTATTAACGCAACTTTTACTAGTTGATAATAATGGACATAACGTTTTATTATAACACGAAATGCATTATAATAACGGGGCGTTATAAGAGGGTTAACTTATTTTCCGGATAAGTCGGCCTTAATTAACGGTTAAATATACTATTATTATAAGTAAGTATAAGGTTATGTTATAATACCAGGTACCTTATAATAATAACGAATTATTTATTATACTTTTAACGTTACGTATATTATAATTATAAGGTATTATAACGGGGTTAACTTATATACCGGGTAAGTCGGCCTAGTTATCAGTTATATACCTTATAATTATAACGGACTAAACGTTATATTATAAAGCTTAATACGTTATAATTATACGGCCTTAAATAACATTATTTCGATTACCGGATAACTCCGGCCTAGTTAATAATTATATAACGTATAATTATAAGTAAGCGATCTGCTTATATTATGGCTTTAAGTAAATTATAATTATAATAAATTATATATATATATAAATATGCTGAAAAAAAATATTTGCCTGTATTAAAATTATAAGCTAACAGGGATTACGTTAACATCCCATATACGGAAAGGCTCCTTTTAATTAAACCATATATATTCCGTAAACAAATTACATTAAAATATAATACGGGTTTTAAAACGTCTGAAACTAATTATATAATATAATATAATTAATAACTTTTATATTTAACAAAACTTGCGATACCGCTAAGGTTGCCGGAAATATACGCGGTAAATATGGCAAAAAGCCCTTAAACGGTTTTTTTAACCAGTTTAGGTTTTTTAAGGATGCTTCTTAATAGGGTAAAATGGTTTGGATTAAGGACCGCGGATAAACTAATATATAATTAATTATGAAAATAATATTAGCATTTAATTGTAAAATAAGGCCTTATTATAAAATAATACCTTATTACAAAATAATAAAGGGGTAAAAGCTAGTATTTTAATTTTATTAAAAACTAAGGATAAACGTATTATTAAGAGGCCGAAATATAGAAGGATTCGGAAAAGATTTGTAATAAGATTAGCTTAATTTGCAAGATAAGAGATATTAAAATCCAGTAAAATTAGTAAAGTTAATAAGGTTAATAAACTTAACAAGGTTATTAAAGTTAATAAAGTTAATAAGGCTAATAAAATTAGTAAGGTTAATAAGGTTAATAGGGTTAGGAAGTTCAGCAAATCCAGCAAATCCAGTAACCCTATTACCGCCAGCTATAATAATAAAAACATAAAGATCTTCGTAACATTTTATAAATAAACCGTCCAATTCGTAAATAATATCTTAAAAATAGGTATTACGTAAACGCCTTATCTCGTATTTTATACGGATATATCTAGCGGATTACGTATACGTAACGGCTATAATATCATAGGTGCAGCAGTAGCATACAAACGTTACCTAAATATAGCTACGTAATAGGTTTATATTGCCTTCGTTATTTTTAATAGCAATAATAATACCGATATAAAGTTCGTAATAATTACTGCCGCCTTAAATAATACCAGATACGAAACGGAAAGGTTCCGATTAAAATCTTTAGAAAGTTATATTACTTTACCTTATAATATTTATTATTACTAATTTACAAATTATATATCTGTAAATTAATTAATACATTAACGGCCAAACCGCAAAAAAAAATTATTTAACGCCTTTATTACGTAACCTTTATATAACTTCTTAACGGTTTCGCTAGGCTAGAAAACCTGGGCGTCGAAGTTAAATTTTACTAAATAAAAGGCTATATAAAAGTTAAAGGTAATAAAATAAATAATTACCTAACTAGGAATGTTATTAGCTGGATAAAAAAAAACCTGCTAAAAAGATATAAAGATCCGGATCTTATACGAATATTCGAAATTTACAGGATTTTATTTACGTCGGGAAAAAGTTATAATACGATTTAAGAATTAAAAAAAATATTAGATTATTATTAAAAAATTTAAATAATAATTAAAGTTACCATTCCGCCGTTTCATAGCCGTAAGATCTGCGGGAAAATAAATTAATTACATAAAAAAATAAGCAGGGTAATTAAAAAAAATGAGACGCCGGGAAAAAGGGAAAAGAAAAGGGATAAGATGGTAAAAAAACGTAAGGAAACGTTTTTACGTATTAAAAAGTTCGTCCAAAACGTTACCGGATATAAACGTAAATACGGAATGTTGCTTAAGTCCGGGGTTAAAAAGTTAGTTACTAACGACGGCTTCCAGGACGGCGGAACCGTTAAAAAACGTAATACCGTATTATAGAGCGAGGTAAAAAGTAAAAATATTAAAACGATCGATTTTATTATCGTACGTTATCGTAACGTATATTAACTTTTAAAATAATTTAGTTACGGGATATATATATTCCGATTAAAAAAGAATTTTTCCGTATATAAAATATTAACGTATCCCTTATTAGCTAATATACGCTTTCGACGCCTTAATATAATTATAACGTTAACGGTTATATTTTATTACTTTTTAAAGCCGTAGATTTCCATTTTATTTTTTTTCCGGCAATTAAATCCTTTTAATTAGTTAATTTTTTTTTTAAAATTAGTCGTAAGATGTTCCTTTGCCGACCGAAAGCTTTCGTAATATTTATTAATTTTAGCCGTTTTTTAAAACGTTTAAAAGGTTTACGTAATAAGGTTTTAATCCGTTTATTAACCAATATATCCCTTATAGGTATATAATCCACCCTAATTACGGCCCTTTTTATTATCTTTTGCAGCTAGTGGTTATATATATCCATCTGCCGTAGCTTTATTTATAAAAGGGCGGCGTTAACGTTAACAAACCGTATTATTTATTAATTACCGTATTATATATTTCACGGTTTTATATGCGGGCCGATTTCCAGTTCCTTAATTAGCCGTCGGCGGCTAAATAAGGCTTTTTTAGCCGCTTACGTAAAGGATATTAATTCCGTTTCGGTTATAAAAATAACTATTATATTTTACTTATTCGCCCGCGAATTTATTTATAAAACCCTGATATTATATATTAAAACATATATGGCTAAAAAAAAATATATTATCAGATTAATTTTTAAAAAGATCTTATTTAAAAAAAAGGTTATAAAACTTTTTGAAATATACATAAAATAATTATAATTAAGTTAAAACGGTACCGGAACTTTGAATAACGTATTTAATAACGTATCTATTAATTATAACGTTAATTAAGCTACGGCGTTATTAATAGGCCTAGACTTTAATAAGATTTAATACCCCTTCCAGTTACTAATCCCTAATAGCTAAAGCTTTTACGATATTAAGTAACTGCCCAAAAAGGAAGGCTTATGGTAGTTAGTTATAAAGCAAAAATTCGATAAAAATTAAAAAAGGTTTCGTATTCTTAATAAAATACGAAACTAAGAACTTTTAATAAGATTTAAACTTATACCTTTAGGTATTAGTACCTAACATTATACCGCTAGATTATAAAAGCTTTATTAAAAAGTTAACCCAATAACTAGATACTTAAGGTGGTTTAGGTTACGGTATAAAGGAAGGAATGGTAAAAGGAAATTATAAAAAAAATAAGAGCAATAGCTTTTCCCTGTTATAGGGCAATAACGTTATTATAACGAAGCTTCTTTTAAATTTTTTCGATTTTTAAAACGACGTTTTAAAGGTTTAATAACCGTATAAATTCCTAATATTTTTGAAGATTAAATAGCTTAACAAAGCTATCCGTAATTATAGCGTTAATAAGCGTTCATTCGATATTAATCTTTTTCGTAATAAAAGTTTTCCGGAGCCAGTAATTATAAATATTTACGTACTTTAGCTCCGTAATTAAGCGTACCGTTTCTTTAGTAACGAACCGTATCGTCTGTTTGTTATCCACCTAAATAACTAGCTTTTTATCTAGTTTTAGGCCTATAGCCCTAACGAGCCTTTATATAAAAATCGTTTCTTTTATAGTTTAAAAGAAAGTTAACAGCTTTACCTCCGTGCTTAAGGTAGTAACTATATTCTGATTATTAGCTTTCCAGACGATAGGTCCTCCGGAAAGCGATATAACGAAACCCTAGAAATTTCTGCGGTTAGGGTTATCCGTAAATAATACGTTATTCGAACGAATTAACGATCGTACGTTAAGCTTTTTGTCGCCACCATACTATATAACGAGGTGACGTATATAATATCCATATAATAGGGCTTTATTAAGGGCGTTATGATAAATAGGGCCTAGGTTCCTGCTATATCGTAACAGGTGGAAAGCAGCTTTAGCGATATCTGGGCGAATAGTAACCGTTTTATATAGTAAGCTGCCGATTTTTTCGAGATACTTTTTTTTCGAAACTGTAAACGTTTTATTTTTATACCTCTTTAATTCCCTTCATTTAAGGACTTTAAAATAACGCTTTCCAGCTTTAAAAAGATCGAATCGTAAATATATTATCTTTTAATAGGTATCTTGTATTAGCTATAACTTTTTAACTTTACGATTACGTAAGATACGTATCTTAAGGAATTATTATAACTTTTTAAGGTTAATGATATGAAAATGTTACGTTAGCTTCGCAAGAAGTTCTTTTATACGTATTATATCTCGAGCCTTATATATTATAAATATATCGTTAACGTAAAAAAATAATGTTAACTATCCGTTAGTTATTACGTATAAATTATCCGGGACTGGTTTTAAACTTAAGGCCTTTAAGCCTGATAATAGGTTCCGTTATTATAAAAATAACAATTACTTTAGCCCGTATAAAGCTTTTAAAAGCTTTAGATAAAAACCCGGTCGTACAAATTCCTGTAAGAAACGTACGTATATTAGCTCGTCGATGTAGCTATATTGGAATACGTTAATAACGTCGAATTAACGCAACTTCAGGTTAAATCAAGCTATAATAGTTATTAATATACGAAGAAACCTTTTTGCTAACGTAAATGCGTAAACGTTAAACTTTTTACGAAGCTAAAGGTTATTATGGATAACAAATTTAGTTTTAAATTTTTAAAATATTATATTTTTATTAAATTTATAAATAAATACCTATATTAACGGAAGGATACCGTTAAAACCGACGTCGTTAATCGCCTTCTAAAATATGGTAATAATAATTAACTACTTTACCCGATATAGCTGATCTTATTTCCGTTACGTAATTACTTTTTAATTTTCGGTATACCGGTGCTAAATAACTTTTTGCCAGTTTTTAGGCGCGGTAGGAAAGTTATTACGATAAAAGCGTTCTGGCTTGATTGCTGTTAAGAAAACGGCGTTAAAGGCGGTTGGATATATATTACGTTTTTCGATCCCTAGTTTATAGTTTATATTGGCCGAAGGTAACTTTTTTTTATTTCTTTTTTTAGTTTTAAACTTAAAAATCGCTAAAGGATTTAAAAAATCCAATTCGGTATAACGTTATTATAATTAAAAGGAACTTTATGATATATTTTAAACTTTTTCTGGTAGCGGCGCGTGGTATTATTAATAACTTAAATTTTCGAGGTTTGGAGTAACTTCCGGTATGGGTAGTCCTTATAAAGGGCCTGCGCCTTTCGAATTACCTGATTTTTCTGGGGAACGATCGGGGTCGCTTTCGGAGTTGTTGCTAACAGCCGAATTAAAGAATTTCTTTTCCGAATTACGGTTTTCGTTTATTCCCTTAATTTTTTATAAAACTTTTTAATTAAAATTATGCGTAATTATTACGATAATGTTATATATAGGTTCTTCGTTTTCGATAAACGAATTTTATGTTGCCATATTATCCACCCCTTAATAATACTTATATTTAAAGGGTTATTATTAAATATAACTTTTGGAATCCTTAAAAAAGTTATTACTTTAAACGGGATAAAAATATTATTAATTTAATTATTACGATACTTTTTCGTTTCGTTAAAGGTAACGTCGCAAACGATAATAATACGTTATTATGAAAAAACCTATACCCGACATATGTTATTAATAACGTATTTAACGGGATAACCGATATATATTTTGGGGTCCATTTTTTTCAGGCGTTTTGCTTTCCGACGGATAACTTCCGTAAGTATATAAGCTTTTAATCCAAATAAGATAACGTTCGTAACGTTCGTTTTTAAATTTTTTCCGGCAATAGGTATCTTGCCCCTTCCGGCTATTTATTCCTTAAAGATTTAAATAGATATATATTTTAGCTTAAGGTTTTAATAAGTATACGGTTAGGTAATATATATCATTATTTTAATAACTTTAGGTTATAAATTAAAAAAAAAACTTATTATTAATTATTAGGTAACGTACGTTTGTAATAATTACGCCCCCGACGCGTTTTTAAGCGTTTACGGATTTTTCGGTATAAGGTAACGAAAATTTATGCGAACTTAGGAAATCTTTTTTTTTTTCTTTTTTTTTTTTTAATTTAGCGTATTTTAAAATTTTAATCCAATTATTACCGGCCCGATATATATAATTAAAAATTAATATTATAAAAAAAATTAATAATATCTATTAAATACTTACAAATAATTATAATGATAATAAAATTTTAATATTTATTTTCGTATTTAAAAAATATATTAATATAAAATAATCTATGGCTTTATTATCAGCCGGACATAATATTCAATTAATTATCTTACTTTTTATTATTAAATTATATTACGTTATTAAAATATCTATTTTACATATTTTTTATATATATTATTATATTTAAGGTTATAAGGTTATTTTAAGTTTAAGCCGTATTTTCTAGGTTAAGCTAAATATATAAAGAATTATTATATATATAATTTATACGATAAATATAATACATAATATTTTCGAATACGATAATTAATTAATAATTTTTACGGTTAAGATAGATTATATATCTTAATCTTATAAAACCTTATTTTAAAACGGAACCTTACTTTAAAAGCAAAATACGTAATTACCGTTAAGCTTCGATTTTAATAAACTTTATGCCAGCTGGCTGCAATAAACCTTAAGGATAAACCTTAAAAATAAACCTTATATATTATTAAATATATTTTTATTTATTTTTATATTATATTATTTTTAAAAAATAATTTTTAATCTTTCGCAGGAACGTTTTTTACTTTCGTAACGTTATAAGTGTACTTATATGAAACTTAAGAAAAAAAGAAAGAAAAAGATAAAATATTACTATCTTAAGGGTCAGCTAAGTTTATCCTAAACGACGGCGCAGACCCAGCTAACCCCCCAAGTAGCTGGTGATAGGAAAAAGGGTAATTAAGGGGGGATTTGAACCCGCGCCTTTTTAAGGGATGGCCTTGGTACCCAACTACTTAACCATTAGGCCAATAGGTTTGTTATTAAAAAAGCTTATCATTAACCCGATATTTAAGGGCGCAGCATAATACTTTTAATCTTATTAAATGTTTTTTTTTCTTTTCTTTCTTGTTTTTTTCGCTTATAATGCCGGCGATATAACGTAAACCAGCTTGGCGTTAATAATACGACGTTTACAGTATAATATCGATAATATAAGGTTAATAATATAATATCGATAATATAACGTTAATTATATAATATAAATAAGTTTATTATTATTAACTAAAACCGAAAATATTATTTATAACGCAGGTTAGCGATTCTTTAATTAGGTTAGCCGTTGCCGATAATTTAATTAATATCTTTTATTTAAAAAAATGTATTAAAAAATTCATATATCGTCATCGTATTGTAAAAATTACAAGTATCTTTAAAGTTATTTAATTTATAAAAAGTTTTTATGTTATGTATTAAATATTAACTAAACTTTTTAAAAAAGAAATTAAAAAAATTTAAAATTAAATTAAAAGGAAATAAAATAAAATAAAATAAGAGAAAATAAGAAATTAATATATTATTTATACCTAAATCATAAATTAATAATAAAGTTTTATTTTAAACGTCGAATTTAATTATAACCCTAAATTAAAGCAATATTAATAATTATATAAAATAAATAACTTTAACCTTATATTTTAAACGAAAATTTTAAATAATATTAATTCTTATTAATAAGGCATTTAATATATATTAATACTGAATATATTATATATATATATTTTATATATATATACCTTTAATAAAACGACGGAATCGAAAATATCGGAAAAAAGAAATACTTATAAACGGGCCGGATAAAAATCTTAAATTAAAAAGGTTAAAATGGGGCAATAAATTAAACTATATATACGACATATTTAATTATTCTAAAAAGCTTTAATTAATTTTAATTATTACCAATTATAACGCAAAAACCGAAACCTTAAAATAATGTATATAATAAACTTTACGTTATTTAAAATATATTATTTTATATTAAATTCGAAATGATACGGTTTCGTTTACCGTAACGCCATAAAGTAAACTTTTTAACTAAAAAATAATTTATTAAAAGCTTTGGTTTTTTAAGCGCGAAACCTTTAACATTAAATATATAACATTAGTAATAAATAAACGTTATATATATCTTATAAAGATAAAATAAATAAAATAAAAAAGGTGCAGCTTAAAACGTTAATTAAGAAACCTTAATATTACTTATTATTACCTTAATCTTGCTTATTAAACGGTTCCAGTACATATGCAGCTATTAGTACCAAAATAATTACCATAATTACGATCATTTTACCGATTTTTTGCCCTAGTAACGGGATAACTAAGGTATAAACATAATACGAACCAGCTATCTGTTATAAGTTATAAGTAGTTTAAACTTAAAATAAATATGCGAAAAAGATATTTAAATCCGGAATTACGAATTAATTAAAATTAAATAAAGTTTTTATAAAAACTTTATTAAATTAAATAAACGATATATAAAATATATTTCGTAATCGGTAAATAAAATTTACGATTAAAATTTATATTATTTTAACCGAATATAATTATAAAAACGGCCGTAAATAATATATAATTCCGGCAATATCAATATATTAAAAAAAAATTTAAACGAAATATTTATATAAAAAGAAATAAATCGAATTATATAAAATCAATACGGACCCGGTATATATTACGGTTAAAAAAATTATAAAACGTAATAATGCAAAAAAAAAATTTTAATAATAATTAACGCGGCTCGAAACGAAACCGTAAAAAAAAAAAATTTATTTTAATTTAAAAATATTAATTTATTACAGTAAAGAAACCGGCCGTCCGGTACGAAGTACTATAATCATTTAATAAACCGGTATAAAATTTATTTAAAATAATATTTAAATTATTATATTCAAAGGTAACGGTTAGGCCAGATTAAGGCCAAAAAACGGTCTGGTATCCGGTAAGCGGACGCATAATAAAACCGCGCAAGATAATATAACGCGGTAACTTAACGGAAACCTGGACGAAAACGATTCCGTATATATAAAAACGTTTATAAACTTTTTTTTTGGTAATTTTCATATTTATTTAGTAAATTAAAAAATAATTTTTCCTTTTTAAAAATAACTTATTTTTATATTTTATTACCGTATTAAAAGTTAACGAAGCCAGGTATTCGTAAAAACCGGCAAAAGTTTATACGAATTAATTCGTAAACGTTATATAATACGGCCGGTTTTTAATATTAAAAAATGGTTTTAGGGACTAATAAAACGATTAGGATAATATAAACGCCGGTATTATCGAACGGTTTAAAAACGAATATAAACGGTAGCTACCAAACGGATTATTTATATAATTAAATATAATAATCCGTAAAATATCGTTCGGAAAAGAATATTACCGTAAAAAAAACCGTACGGTATAAATTATATAAAAAAAGAAAAATAACGCGTTATCATAATAAAAATAACAAATTAAATTAAGGTAGTTTTACCGCATTATATAAATAAATAAACGTAAAATAAAAAACTTATGCCAATAATTAATTTTTTAATAATAAATTAACGGCCGTCCGATAATCGAACCGGTACGAATCGTTAATAATATTATTTATAAAAAGCCTTAAATAATCGTTATTTATAAATAGCCGGAACGGATAATTATAACCGGATTATCGACGGGGTATTAAATTAACATATAACGCGTTATAAAATAATAAAGCGGGCCGTTAACGTTAAGCTTACGGAATAAAATATTTAACATAATTACGGCATATTAATAAAACGTATTTAATTAATACGTACGTTTAAGAGGGCCAAGCAAAATACGGCCGGGAAATTATAACTATACGGTATTTTAATATATAATAATTAAACCGAAATAATTTCAGGTTAAATAATTTAATATTATTAATATAACGTAATTATAAAAATAATAAAATTTATAATACTAAGCATAGATCGGGACGGCTGTTTATTTAAATACGGAAATAAAATAATAATAATAATATATATAACGATATAATTATTATTCGAAAAGAATATTAATAACGTATTTTAAGATTAAAATAATAAAAAAGATAAGGGATACAAGGCCTAGCGGCGCCAATATCGGTATTGTTATTTTTAAAAATATATTTTATTTAAATATATATATAAATTAAGAAAAAAAACAGGAAAAAAAGAAAAGAAAGAAAAAGAAAAGAAAAAAAAAGAAGAAAAAGATAAAGTGCTACCATCTTAAGGGTTAGCTGGGTCTGGCCTAGGTGACGGCGCAAACCCAGCTAACCCCCCAAATAGCTGGTAATAAGAAAGAAGGTAATTAAGGGAGGATTTAAACCCGTACCCTTTTAAGGGATGGCCTTGGCACCCGATCACTCGACTATTAGGCTAGTAGGTTTGTTATTAAAAAACCTTATTATTAACCCGATATTTAAGGGTGCAGCAGAATACTTTTAATTTTATTAAGCGCTTTTTTTTTTTTTTTGTTTATAATACCGACGATATAACGTAAGCCAGCCTGGTATTTATAATTCGACGTTAATAATATAATATTGATAATATAAGGTTAATAATATAACATCGATAATATAACATTAATAATAGAATATTAATAAGTTTATTATTATTAAACAAAACTAAAAATATTTATTATAATGCAGGTTAGCGATTTTCTGATTAAGTAAGCCGTTACCGATATTTTAATTAAATAATTTCTATTTAAAATATAAGAAAGCTATTAAAATACTTATTTATTTATTATATGGCCTTTATTTATATATCGTTATCGTATTATAAGGATCGTAAGCTTTTTTTAAGCTTATTTAATTTATAAAATGTTTTTATATTATATATTAAATATTAATATAAAATTTTTTCTTTTTTAAAAAAAAAAAAAAAAAGAAACGTAATTTATAACGTAATTAAATTTAATACATATTTTATTTTTCGGAATTATAATTAAAAACAATCATTTATTTTTATCTCCGATCTTGATAATAAAACAATTATTAAAACGAATTAATATATAATTTACTTTTTTAAAATATAAATTCATAATTATGTTTTATTTTAAACGTTATATTTTATTATACGTTATTAATTTTATTAATAATAATAAAAATTATATATAACCTTAAGCTTTAAACTTTATTATTAAATTGTATATAATAAATCTTTATTTACTTTATAAAATAATATCAGAATAAGGCGGTATAATTAAAAAAAAAATTTCCTATCGATAATTATATCGGTTTAGCCAGGTATATATATAAAAACGGCGATAAATAGCAGATAACCCCAGCAAGATCGACGTCAAATTAACCAAAATTAAAGCAATAAGTTAAACGAAATGTTTATATAAAATGGATATAATCAATTTATATAACATTAAAAAAAGGATACGGTATTTAATACGGTTTGGAAAAAAATTAAAAAAAAAGGAATAACGGTAAATACGGTTCGAAACGATATAAAAAAGAATACGACGTTAATTTATAAATATCGGTTAAAATAAGTTTATAAAATAACAATCCGGGATAAAAAATTATAATAATTCGATAAACCGGTACCGTATATATTAAAAACGATATTAATATTATTTTATATGAACGTAACGGTTTGCCCGGGATACGGCCAAAATACGGCACGGCGTCGGGTTATCCGATATATAAAAAACGGCAGTAAATAACGTAATATGATAATATAACGGAAACCTTAACGCAGCTTACGACCGGGATTTAAGTAATTATTTAAACAGAAATTTAAATAAAAACGACCCCTTATTTAAAATGTAGCTTATCAAAATCGGTATTATATAAAAAAAATTATTTTAATCGGCGTTTCAAAAAAAATTATTAAACGTAGCTTAATATTATAAAGAATTATATTCTCCCTCGAGGAGATGTGACCGTATAGACAATTGGATAAAATGATAGATTGCTACCTCAATTCCTGTACTTCACCCCATCCCTCTCGCAGGCGACTTTAGACTGCCTAGCCCCGAGCCAGCTGCTATCCACGTCGATTCTTATCGGAATTCTGAAGGTTTTTCGCAATCCGGAGCAGCCGGATAAACTATCGTTCGTAATCCTTCAGTTTGCATTATTCCAAAATTTAAACTTCGAAATTCTTAAATCCGTTATTATTATCGTTTTCCAGTTTTCTTAATAATACCTTCATAATATCCATATTTTTCGGTATAAGTATTATTAAGGATCGATTACCGTTATTTTCGTAAATTAAATCGTAACCGAAAATTAAAAGCTGAATTCGGTTTTTTTGGAACAGGTTTTTTAAATCGACGGTACTGTCGATCGTTTTGGCCCGTCCAGTAACTTTATAGGGGCTTTGGATTATAAATAAGACAATTTCTTGGTAAATCCTTTCGTTACGGATTACCGGTATGGTATAGCTAAAATGGCGCGGTATGTTTAGCTGTCTTAATAAAGCTGTAGGAATAATCAAGCGGTAAAACTGGCGAGGGCTCGCACAGCCTTTTATGCGCATTTAAGGTTCACCCTTAAGGTTTATCCTTAAGGTTTATTCTTAAGGTTTATTCTTAAGGTTTATTCTTTAAGGTTTATCCTTAAGGTTTATTCTTAGGGTTTATTCTTAAGGTTTATTTTTAAGGTTTATCCTTAAGGTTTACTGCGACCATGCGGAACCGTGGAGCCAGCTGGCATAAGGTTCATCAAAGTCGAAGCTTATCGGCAACCACGCATCAGTCTGCTTTAAAGTAAGGTTCTGCTTCAAAGTAAGGTTTTATAAGACTAAGGTATACAATCTATCTTAACCGAATTTAGGTAATTAAGTTATATTATAAACTAATATTATTTAAATTATAAAAAAATAACGAACGTATATATATTATTTTTAACTTAAAGTACTTAAGCGGCTTAAATTCTTAAGCTTATTAAGACCTTTAAGCCCGTCGTAAGCTTAAGGGGCTTAAAGCGCCAAGGCCTTTAAAACCTTTAAGCCAGTCACGTGATCCGGGACCCACGTCGGAGATAACTTTCCAACTTCTCCGACTGTTTGTCTTTAGGCCAAGCCCTCAGGTCATAACACCTGTAACCAAGTGCTATCACCTAAAACCTAATGGCCTTGGGCGGGGGCCATTTCTTCAATGCTATCGCCACACCACCGTGACACACCGTGGCCACAAACAACACCAGCTCTCGGCGATAAAACTGGCTTTTTTACATGCCGCTCAAGTAAAAAAGGGTTAAAACAGATGCCATCTAGAAATAAAACCTAGGATTTCTAGATACTTGACAATGCGCGTTTCCAAACAACTGGCGATGTCTTCCAAAAAGAAGAAGAAGGGGGGAAAGGGGGAAATTGCGTTTGGAGTCGGCGATGCCCTCAACCGCGTTTTTTCACGCGTTCGAGATGCACAGTCAAGGCCCCTCGAACACATAACGAATCAGCATATACATATTCTTTACCGTCGTATCCTTCTCGTCTAGTAACTTCGCTCTCGACTTGGGCTTGATGATCCAACCATCTAGTACCTTCACGTTTAGGTCCGTCCACGTCGTCAACGTGCCGTTTCCCACACTCTCGTCCTTGGTGCTCCCTTGCGACAAGCCGTCAACTCCAACTACCTCTACTCCTTTGACGAGCTTGGCGCTTTGCGAGAAGAGCGATAAGGAGCAGACCTTGAGCCTTTCCTGACGGCTTGACCAATAGGGGAGTCGATCCCTCAGGTCGCCGAGCTCTAAGCGGGCCTGAGACTGCTCCGTCTCGCCGCCGACCGTCTTGCTCTTGACGGCCGAAAGTAGCCGGGCGCTGAAACTGTGCCATTGCTGGGAGAAGTCGTATTTCAAGTCCCACATGGCCCAAAATCCCTCGGCTTTGCCCTCGACCTCAGTTGCCCGCGCGGCACGGCGTACTGCCTCGTCGGCCGCCGCCTGCAGGCGGGCACCACCGTTGAAGGCTGTGTATCTCACGTGCATGACCACGTCGCTGATGGTCTCGTAGTCGAATCGGCGAATCTCGGTAGGGAGATCAAGTCGCCAAGTCGAGGCGGCGCCGGCGCCCTCGAACGGCATATATTGCGGCCCCGAGAATGAGAATTCGAACACGCCCGAGTCGCCCGACCCTGAGCTGATGGCTGCGACGGTGATGGGAACGTGGTCTGTGCGGAAGTCGGACCGGTCGGCACTCGAGTACTCAGCGCCTGTCGAGGCGGTGGCGGAGACGCGGTACCGGTGACTCAGAAGCGTCAGAGTCGCGTTGGCACCTGTGTACGGACCTACCACGGCCGGGATCGATATGGCGATACCCTTGATGCGTCGCATATAGTGTCCCGGATAGTCGGCATCGTACAACATTTCGCCGAGAGAGAAGGTAGCAGTGCCGGTGAGGCGCAGCCGCAGCAGAGCCACGGGGTTTATCTCTCTCAGCGACACCGCCTTCGTGATCTCGAAGTCGTGCGCGACGACCTCGAGACTGGATGCCTCGAGCCGCTTCAGGTCTTGGTACAAATAATCCCCTGCAAGAAGCCCGCCCGCAGACGCATCCCAATAACAGCTCCCACCTTGCGGCAACATCTCGACGCGTCGGCCTTGCTCGAAAGCCAGCGCCGTCTCGGCACGACGGGCCGCCGCCACGGTGAGCGTGTACGCGTGCGCGTATAGTATCCGGAGGTGCTTTTCCAGCCAGCCGTATAGCTGTCTGTTCGTGTACTTGGTCCGGAACCACGCCTCCATCTGAGACGCGTTCTCCGTCTCGGCCTGTTGTATTTCTATTTCTCGCCGCGCCGCCCGAGCACGCCCTTTCTGTATCTCGATCTCCAGATCGAGCATCTTGATCTCCCGACCGTGGGCGTTAGCTTGCAGGCGGCGCTGCTGCAGCTGCGAGGCGAGGGCGGCCTTGCGCGCCGCCCGGTTAGACTCGTCTGTAAGGGCTATGGCCTCGTTCCGGACGACCGCTGAGCCGGCCTGCAGAGCTGACGCGAAATTAGAGCCTCCGATGCCGATGCTCGCGCCCATGCCCATAGGCTGTATGTTCGTGTCGATATTGGGCACTAGACACAACGGAATGACGAGTTTATCCATACTGCTCGCCACCAAATTTATCATAGAGGCCGCGTTGGCTCGGCTCATCTCCATCTTCTCGTAAGATGACATACGCAGGTCGTCCCCCGTCGGCTTGTCAATGTCTTGCCGGATGTCGGTCCAAGGATCGGACGGCGACGGGATTCGCGAAGCCGGCTCCCCGACGAGGGAGAGGTAGAAAGCTAGTTGCGACGCGTGTAGTGAGCGGCGCTGGAGCAGCGAGTCGACCGTTTGTTGAGCTTCGTCCAGATGCATCTTCCGGAGACTCAGCATCATACCACTAATAGTCGTAGTGTGACGGGCTCGCAACGCGGCAAATGCCTCGCCTTCCTTCCTCTCCATGGCCGCCACAAGTCGCTCACCGAGAGTGCGCAGTTCAGCGCATAGCTCCAGAGCTCCCTGGAGCAGAACAGTAAACCTCTGGCGAGGGAGCGGGCCCTGTTGGAGACTGCTTGAAATCATGGCCGCAGCCCCGACCACCGACGCTCCTTGCGCACTCAGCGACATCAGTGCACCCGGGTCGATAGGTGGCTCGATGAGCGCATACTTGACAGGTTTTCCGTCGATGTTGAGCGAGTTGCGAGCGTTAAACAGCCGCTGATCAACAAGCCGGCGTAACTCCTTGAACTTGGGATTCAAGGGCACGCAAAAGTAGGTGGAAAGGATGCTGCTTTTCTTCCAACGGTTGTTCTTTTGGCCGCTCGTGTTTGTGACGAGCTCGGCTGAGAAAGGCAGACCAAGTTCGTTCTCCACCATAATTCCTTCTCTCGACAGGTCTTCGAAAGTGAGCACTCTGGCCTTCTTCTCGGCGAGGCGTGGCGGTACCCTGGCTGGCTCGGGCCCCAGCACGTGCAAGGCCTCAATATACTGCTGCGTGGCAAGTGGGAGGCTCTCCATGGTCCCGCGGCGAAAATACACATCGCCGCTGGCAATGAGGATCTCCGCATACTTCATGATGATCCACTTCATATATGCTTGTGGGCGGCCACGAGCCGTGGCGTGGACAAGGGCACCGTGAGAGCTTCCCTCTAGGATAGCCATTTTCATCTCCTTCGAGAGGTCTAAAAGCGTGGCAGACTTGTCCTTGCCGTCCTCGGCGATCCGGAGGGCAATATCTTGGAAGGGGGGGAAACGCCAGCACGACTGACCTTTCTGCTTCAGGGCTGTGGATCCAGCGGCTGATGGCCGATACACAGTGGTGTCTACAGTCGGGTCAAACACGAGACGCGCCGCCTGAAGGGCCTCTTCGAACTGCTGGGTCGCGAAGAAACGGTCCACAACAAGGAGCACGGCATGAAGCCCAATCTCCCAATTGTACAGCGAAGTAGGCTGAGCCAACTCGTGGTGCATAAGTGGCGACGCCGAAGACAGTCCACCGTCTAAATCTCCAAAGCTCCCCTTGATGAGTTGAGGAGACGAACCTCCCAGGTAATCATAAAGGCGCTTGAGAGGATAGGCCTGGTCCGCGGTCGCTTGTACGAGGCTGTCCGCGAAGCCATGATCCAATACAGCCAGCTCCATCTTATCGTCGAGTCGACTTGACGACCAGTTATTTGTCGGCATCAGTCTAGCCCGTGGTACGTTGAAAAAGCCGACTCGGGTGCCGTTGCTATGCTGAGAACTGAGAGCCAACCCCAGCGGGGCGCCCTCTTTGCCCTGCGACAGTGTCCAGCTGATAGATACGGGCGCGCTGGCGTAGTAACTATCGCCGAGCCCCTTAGGCAGCCAAAGCAACGGCCTCTGCCCCCTCTCGTCGTTTCCAAACATGTTCTTGAGTTCCTGATCGATCTCCTGTCTCGTCAAATGGCCTGTTTTGGACACGGCTTGGTATGAAGCAGTGAATGGGCGAGGGCTAGGGTCGTATCCGATATCCTTCTGCTCCAAGGTACTTATCTGGTCCTCGCAGAAGACGAAGGCGCCCGTCGCGATCTGGGCGCTATAGCTGACTACAATCGTTATCTTCGTGCTCCTCCTGTCGCTCTCGAACATGGGATCGAAGTGGAACTGACTGGGCGCCGCCACGGTATCGGCACTCACGTTGAGACAGCCAGGCGAGACGCGTTTCGGCGACCATCTGTTATCGACTAGCTCGGTCCACGCCATCGAGACCTCCCATACATACTGCGGCCGGGCTACTTCCCTGGGTGTGTCGGCCAGTGTCTTGAACTTTTCGTTCGCTGAGAACACCCCCATGCCTTTATCGCTTGCTAGCGTCTTGTGTACGACTTGCGGCATGAATAAATACAGCCGATGGCCAGTGAGGATGGGAACCAGATGAGTGCCCGTCTGTCCAAGCTTCTTTCCCTGCCAATCCGTCTCGGACGAGGGAATGTCCATTCCAATCCTCGTCCATGGGCGCCAAAAGACGCCACTACCACCACTATCAGTTTCACGGGACGACGGCTGTGTTACGATCAGGCTGCGGTGGTAGAATATATAAGGGGCGGCACGCGTACGAGCAAAAAGATGGAAAGTATCTTCAACAGTATCGTCGCCATTGCCACGGCCGCGGTCGTCGTGCAAGTATGCTACCACGTCAAGACGTGAAATATCATTCAGATCGTATACGTACTTTCGAATGGCCTGGAGAAATGCATCCGTATCCAAATCCTTCTGCATTAGGCCTGCTTCGAACCGCTCAAACAGCTCGCTCTTGGTGTCGCGCAGCGTCGGCTCGGCCCAGTTTTCCGGGTAGAGGAAAAGCTTGCGATGGGCCTCCCAGAGGCTGTACTGCTGCCGCCACTCCCATTCTTCGCGGATGACGCTGCCCTTGGCCACGTCTTTCTCCAGCCCAAGGAGGCAGCGCTGCACGAACAACTGCACGACCGAGATGGCCAGCTTTATACGCGATGTGCGTAGCTGCGGGCCCATCTGCGCGTCAACGAGGAAGTGCTCGAACAGGCCATCGGCGTCCCGGATGCCCATCTTCTCTGTCACATCTTTCTGATGGAGCAGGTACGCTACCAGGGCCTTCCGCTGATTCTCCATGAGACCCTCGTCGGCTCTGGCACGCTGCGAAGGCGTGAGCCTTGCTTGTAGGTCTCGCGCGTGTTGTGCGTCGCTGGATCCCGTGTCGGACAGCGTGGGACTCGGCTGGGCCAGACTGAACAGGACAGACATGGATGGGCGGGCACTCGCACCGGCCGTGGACTCTAGCCGCTCGTCAATGGTCATGATAGCACGCAATTGGACTAGGGCCTCTAGATTGCTGAGTGACCGAACAAGATCCCTGCTGTCGTGTCGACGATACTTTTGCGCGAGGGCTTCTCGCACGCGTGTGGCATCCCATCCGGTACAATCGGCCACTCTAGTGGCGACTGCATTCACATCTGCAGTCCCGTCCGAGTTCTCCGACAGCCATCGAAGAAGATCAACCAACCCGAGTCCTTGTGGCGATGAGGGCTGAGAAGCTACTTCCGCGTTTAGCCCATCCCGGAGCTCACAGTATCTCTGTAGCTCAACCAAGTCTTCGGTCGTTGGGGTGTTCAGATTGATCGAGAGGGCGACTGACGAGGGCTCTTGCATTCGGTTATCGACCGCCCCAGCCCCCCTGGCGGCGGCGGCGTCAAAGACCTCAAGTTCGCTAGCCCGCAAACGAAGAGATTGGCAGATGCTGGCCACACGGCTCACCGCCCTGCTCACCCGTGCAGCTTGTTTTACAAGTTCTGTTGGGAAAAACTTTGTCGCTTTGCCGACTAGCGATGTAGGGGATAAGACAGGTGCTGTTGGCCCAGTCGTTGTTGACCAACGTAGCTGCGACAGGGGAAAGTCTCCCTGAAGCCGGTGAACCCGGCTGGGAGCGAGTCGCAGGGGCTTCCATGCACTCTTACTCTCTTCCCACATGAGATCGACTTGATTCACGCGTAGTTTTGGTGGTGGCGGCTCGTTGGTACCCTTCTTCCTACGTGTGGACATGCCATCCGAAAAAGTGACTGTGTCAGTGCCAGCGGCGGTGGTAAACATCATGTACACGTCGAAGTTCCCGTTACCATCACCCTTGGCGTGGTCTTCTACATTTTTTGCGAGATCGTTGCCAAGTCGCTGGAGTGCTGTCATGGCAGACTCGGTCTTGCGACCCTCAAGGGGTATTCGAACCAAACGGGAGAGGAAGACAGGAATGTCCGCCACCTCAAGGCTAGGGAATGACTCTTTGATCACGTCGATAATCTGTAAGTCTTGGAGGTCTTGCATGACTCTTGGGGTCGCGAGCGCGAGAAAAGCCTGTCTTCGTTCTCGGACAAATCGCTCGGCTTCGAGGCTATCGCCATCCTCAAACAGTTCCGGATCCTCGAATAGAGCCCTAGTTTGAGGCGAATTCCTCAAACTGTCGCAGTCGAAACTAGAGGTCAGAAGTTGCCGAGGAGCTATTGATTGAGCCACTAGGGTTTGTAGCGTTTCCTCGACCACGGGCAGCGTGGCAGGGAATTGGTCCAGTGTGTGCTTTTCGATGACACTCAACAAACCCCTGAGTTCCAAGTCAAGACGAATAGCCCCATCGCTTGCATGCTCCACCAAGACGGTAATCCTGCTTGGCCATGACTGCAGCTCTTTCATAAGTGTCGGTAGGTCCGCATTTCTCGGGAGTGATACGATTTCTGACGTTACTTGAGATCCTGTATTATGCTGTTAGCATGACTTGCTCCCTGTTCTTGTTATGTTTGTGTTTCAGAGGACAGTTCCAAAGAGAAATCATAAGTGACTTGACAAGTAGTAGGAACCAGTATTGGCGATAGTGATGGACAGGTCCTTGCCTTCAATAAAGTCGAGAATGACTTTTGCCGTCTCTGAATCAAAAAGGCGTGTGGCACAGTCAGCTATGTTTTCCGAGCTGGGCACGCCGCCGTTGGAGGAAAGAAATCCAATTGACTTCCGGATGTTCTGGGCACCCTCGGAGATGGCTGACAAGAGCTCGAAGCCCGATACCATCTCGCGGTTCTCGTCCTCATCCCCATCATCCCGTCCCACAAAACTGGACAGGGACTTGACCGCCCATCCACCGTCAAGTAACTTAGTCCACTTGTCAAAGGCTGCTAACGTGGCCATGGGGCTTTCCAAGGGGTTTTCCGTTATTGCGTTAACGGCGCGGCCGTAGAAAAGGTCGAAGAAGCGCGTCGCGTCGCCTGGCACGACCGAAAAGATGCGGCAAAGGAGAACATGCCGGTAGAGCTGAGACGCAGAATCCACATCCAGCTCGGCGCCTATATCTCCCAGTCCCGTCGCGGCCAAGAGGGCATTAAATAGTTCAACCGGCCATCTCAGCGCATTGCAGAGCGCAACCTTTTCCGATCGCAGAAGCGCTTTGGAAGATCCTGCCATGAAGAGCCGTCCTCCTGTGGGCCTCTGGAAGACGGGAGAGATTTGTTCGAGAGCTGGAGTGAAGAAAGTGCGATATAGCAATGTCTTCTCGTTGTATGCATCCATCGGCCCCCAGAGTGGAAGCAAAGACTTGATGTCGATGCCAGAGAGTTGACGTAGCCTCACTATGGCCGCGAGTCCTCTGATAGTACCAGCAGACACGGATAATGTTCGGCAGTCTGTAGGCCCAATGGAACCTGCGCAAAGTCCCGACGTGGACTCTATCTCGCGAGCCCGCAAGCAGTGGATAGCCACATCAAGGTCGCGGGTCGACCACTTCAGCCTGGACCGGAGACGTATGAAGGATTGAAGACGGAAGCAGTCATCTTGACTGAGAGTAGTAAATGGAGGGGTCGAGCTGCCACCCAGCAGGCGAAGGTTTTCGATCGAGCTGTCAAACTGGCCGGACCCAGACTTGTTGGTGATAACTAAGTTCTGGTTAAAGAAACGCGTAGAGATGATGTCGAGCACGTCCTGGAACTCTAGCCCTGAACGGCGCATGAGCTGGCGCTTGATGAATGACAGGCCCAACCCACCGACCCTCTCCGTCATGGTCTCTGTGCTTTCGTATCCCCACAACGCTGCTACATCCCATGGGCATGCCGTGTCAATCTTGATGGGACTTCTTGTGGTGCCGGCTATTCCCCTGACCAGGTCCGCAAACCATTCCGGAAAAAAGGTTTCCCCCGTGATCGCCACGAATTCGGCCTGCTGCATCCCCAACGCCTCGGCCGCCTGCTGTCGTGCTAGCACCTCGGCCGCCCCTCGGGCGAGTTTCTCCCCCAGATCACCACTTTGTTTTGGGCGAGGTATACTCTGTAGGATTATCTCTGAACAACCGAAGGCCTTGACGAGATCCTCCATGGTAACCTGAAAGCCGCGAAGGATCTGCGTTGAGGCATCGCGCGCCTGGTTATACGGAAAGTCGGTGAATGGGAACATCTGCCGCGCGATAATCTTGGAGTAAATCTCCGCATCTGTAGTACCGGGCATGTATACAGGCTCGTCATCGACATCAGTGACACCCCCAGGGTCTCGACAGCTGTAGTCTTGAGAAGCGTATAGCCCAGCCTGCGTGTTGAAGACGCGTTTCGGTGATCCAGTCAGAGCTGGGGCACCCTTATAGCTGTGTCGGATAAATGACTCGAGTGTCTCATTGACGAGGGCGATGTAGGGAATCAGTATCTGCGAGTTGGCGCACGTCAACTCCAGTTTCTTCAAGTCTGGACGACGCTCCGCGAGGACATCCAGGAGCGATCTCGTGTACATCGGTTTGCAGCTGGTGCTGCTCAACAGTGTCATGAGATCAGCAAAGTACGCGGATAGGCTGGTAGCAGAGCAGCACGTCTCACAACCCGCGTCCTCTAGTCGAAAGATGTCAGTCAGGTTGTTATGCGCTACATCACCGACAGAAATATCCCCTGCACCATCACCACCGCCGCCACCACCCTGTCGGGGCGCAATGGGAATGCAGGCGCCCTGCCGAGCCTCCATGAGGGCAAGCCATAGATGCTCAGACCAACAGTCGATCCTCTCGGCCTTGTCATGCACGGCAACAGCCCTATCACTGTCCATACTGACTTTACCCATCCTGCTCACAAATTCCTGTCTCGTATCCTGGGCGATCCGCCTCGCCGTCGAGTAGTGCCTTTTATAGAGCCGAGGCACGTCCTCCGGCTCTTCGACGACCCGGCAGAGACATGCCAAAGACCTGATGAAGTCTAAAGCCAACCCAAGCTCCTCTTCACTGAGTGGAGGGTCGGCATCTTTGTGTCCGGTGAATTCTCTTTTCACCGCAGAGGCCAGCGCGCTGGTACCGGGATCCAGGCTCTCACGAACCATGATTCTCAACACGCAATCTGCAACACTCCGTGCTCGCTGCTCAAGGCTACATTGGCTTGTCAGAACCCTCATGCCCCCGAAGTGATCCGCTTTGAATATTCTAAACCGGAGACGCTCCACGGCCGTCGTCGTGATGCCGGACGGCACCTTGTTGTTCTTGAACGATTCCGTAGCCCAGACACTTGGTATAAGGAGTTGAAAGAGCTCGTCTTTGGTAGCAGGCTTCTTCATCTCACCCAGCACCCATTTAGCCAGAGGAAGCTCGGTCCCTTCCTGACAAGGGCTCAAGAGTAGTTTAACAACCCCCAGAACCGAAATATCCGCTGGGGCGATACTCCCACCGCTGAGAACGGCATCTATGACCTCTGCTGCATGATCTCCACCAGTGGCCTTCTTTTTGGCAGTCTGTTCTTGCAGCCTCTTGACCACATCTTTGCCGATGTGGCCTGCGAGGGACTGAGTGAAGAAATCTGCGAGTGACGACATTTATCTTCTGTTTCTTCTATCTTCGGCTCGGGCAACTTAATTGATCTCAATTTAGGCATTCAGTCGACAGGGCGCATGGGAAAAACGAGTAATCATTCCTTTCGTCGCTCAGATGTTTCTCTAGAAAATGATACGACCTGGCTACATGCAATAGACGTGTGCTAGATGCTGCAGACAGGCAGCATCCCACAGTGATTGGTAAGATTCGCCGACTTCCTGCTCATGTTCTTGGAGTGCATTAATACTTGGAGAAGGAGAAACAGCCGAAGACAATTGCCGAAGTTTTTCAGCTGCTCGCTTCACATTACGACCTGCATGGATTTCAATAGTGTGCCCAGCTGCATCTCGTAACTGGCCCCTTGAGTAATTTAACCGCATGTCATGCACTCGGAACCAAATACCGGTCGCTCTGCAGCTAGAGGTCACCCTCGCTTTCAAGACATTGATTGGGTAAATATCTACTGTACCGCCTAGGTACACTACTTTCAGTCCGGCTGGTGCAGCTCACATGTCGTACTGTGTAGATTTGGCCCCCAAGGACATGATAATTCTGGCCTCGGAAATCCCAAGAGAGACGCGCCAGCTGCGGCTCAAAACGAGGGGGTGCAGCCAATATAACACAATTCGTCAACCCTACTTCTGAAAGCAACTTGCAGTCATTTGATTCACCAAGTATCTTGTTTCGTTTTGTAGCCTGTCTTATTCCCAGCTGAACAACATGCCGACATCAGACCCAAATTCGCGCAACAACATCTCTCTCGACACGGGCAGTGGCTCTGACCAACACTATGACCAGATCTGTGCTCTGTCTGCCAAGACCATCAACGCCAATTTCGAGGCTCTGTTCAAACAGCGCCCTGAGATCAAGGAGTTGACCTTCAACGATGGGGACCACGGCGTCATGAAGGCCATCGTCAATCCCCCCAAGATCATGATTGACCCCAACCAGGAGAGAGCTAAAGATCCCGAGATTTACTTGCAGATTTCGTAAGTCGTTTTCTCTTCTCTCTCTCAAGTGCTCTCAGCAGTACACTTCTGTCTGCTTTTTTTTTCTGCTGACCAATCGAACCCGAAATCTCCGATACAGATTCGCTTCGGGATCTATCTGGTACAGCGCGAAGACCGAGGTCAACATCGGGGGTTGGGTCATCACCGTGTCGGCTAATCTAGCCAGCATGTGTGCTTCGGCGGCCTCGAATGACGACGCGAGTACCAAGCGTAACAAGAAGAAAGTCAGAGCTGAGCTGAAGAAGACGTTTGATCTGGACGGCAAGAAGTTCGTCCTAGATGACCCGACACAAGTGAAAGCTGGGGAGTATTCGATCCATCGCCTTTTTGCCGCTCTCACTGGTACGCGTAACAACGTGCTAATCCGCATTTTCCGTTGCACCTCCGACCGAATGTCCGAGCCTTGACATGACTGATCTTGCTGTCTCGTAGAAAACACGTGGAACAATCCGCTTTACGAGTACTCCACCGTCCCTGGCACCGATGAAAAGCCGGTTCCATTCAATGATTGGGCAAAGTCGTCCAACGTGTCTCTTGACGCTTCCACCAAAGTGAAAGAAACTCTGAAGTTCTGGGCACTTAAACATGAGTATTCTGCTTACTTTACTCTGGGCCTACAACTTCGCTTGCCCGAACCTCAAGGCAAGTCGACCTTCGACCCTGCCTATATTTTACTCAGACAGATGATCCTTCCCCCTGTTCCTTGACCAAAGCTAACAGCAAGTGTCTAGACGATCCTTGGAAACCAACCTTTGGTTAGTGTCTCTTTCTCATGCCCTCGGCTCTTTTCGGTCCGGTATTAATGCTGCGCTTTTCTCTTTGCCCAGTACCGTTCGCTGTTCGTCTTCAGGGCTATCCGTACATCAGCAAAACGACCTATGATAGCTACGTCTCTCATGGGCGAGACCCGATCGGGCAGATCAATGATCCTTACAACTGCCTCGTATTTTGCGAGACGGTTGGCAGTAGAACTCTCCCCAATACCCATCTCTTGTCTTTCACCGGAAACCTGAGCATGCCGGCGGATCCCGCGAGCGGCAAGGAAGTGGCGGGGAGTTTCATTCTTGACCATCGGCTATTTCTCTTGAAGCATCTTCTACCCTATCTGCAGGAACTATGCATGGGATCCCTGATAGTCCCTCTACGGCCCAAGCTGTATGTCAAAAGCGACGGCGACGGCGTCTGTGAGGCCGTATTCTGCGCGGGATCGGCACCCACTGATCCTAGTATTGTGGCGACGCTCAAATCTCCAGCGCCGCCTGCATTGGCGAATAACCCGTACTACGCTTTCAAAAACGTGGGGCCGAGATGCTACAAGTGGGATCAGTATCTCGAGGCGCCGGGAAGCGGAACCGAGACGTATGCTTACAGGTCTTCTCCGAAGTTCCCCCTCTACCGCCATTGGAAGACCTACTCCCAGCAGACTGTTACGGTGAGCTGGGAAGAGGGTGGGCACGAGTTGATCGTCAAGGGAAACACCAAGTTCTACCACTGGGAGGCGTACTCATCCAAATCGAATTTTCCTTGGTACAACTGCAATCCTGACCAGGCCTACTGGGGGCAGTGAGTTCACGTTCTTGTCTTATTGAGTACCTTTTAAGACACTCAGAACCCGACACTCGTCTCACGGCACTCGGACTGACTAATTCATGGTACCAGGTACGATATCGAAGCCAGCTGGAGCATCGGAGTCGACCTGACGGTAGCCACGGCCAGTGGCAATGCTACTGGGGCGACAGAGACGCTCAATGGTGTCGTGGACCCCAAAGTTACTAGACTAGACGAATCAACTGGTCTCCCTAAAGACTTTGACGTCCAACTTGGCCAACAACAGTACGACATTGGCAAAGGCTATGAAAGAGCCAAGACGAAAATAAAAAATGGGCTGTCCGAAAGGATGAAATACTTCGTGGGGCATCTCAAGGAGAGGTACCGCGCCACCGGTCGTTTTGTATACCCCGGTACCGGAACCCTCGCTTTTGGGCGGCCCAAGATAGCTGCCAATGGCGATGTCTATGCTGACATCGACTACTTGGCGTACGTGACCTCCCAGGGTATTCTCTTGCTATTATATCAGATACAGACTAACCTTGAACTTCTGACATAGACCAAAAGAAGGCTTGGTCGGCGTGAGAGCTCCTGGGACCCTGCCATACGATGACCCTCTCTATCGTACCCCGGACATCGAAACCGTTCCACATAACCCCACGGTTGATTCTTCGAACCACCCGCATCTTGACTCCACAATCACAGTTGAGAAATATGACCCCAAAACGCGCCGCGTCAAGATCTTGGTGAGCTTGAAGAACCACGGTGAAGACCCCGTGGCGTTCCAAATGGTGAAGGTCCAAGTACTGCCCGTCCAAGACGGCAAGACCGTGATCCGGCTCTTTGAAGAGAGCGACAGCGACTGGGGACATAAAAAAGGAGACGAGGAAGCCGTCGACGGTGTCTGGTCTTTGACCAAGAATGACATTGCACAGGATATCGAGCTCGCCATCAGCAAGGATGGGAGCCTCGACTTTAAGATCAAGCCCAAGCCTAGCAGCACTTTTAATAATCTAGCACCGCGGTTCATTCTAGGCAAAAAATCGTCGATCTCTCTGGAGCTGGAGGGAACGGCGCCTAAGGCCGCCGTCTACGTCATCCAGGTGCGTGAGCTGTGGGAAACGACGGACCTCGACGACGGTGAGTTGCTCCCCAAGTTTTCTTTGGTCCCCTGCGTCCTATGATTAACCGAGCGTCCGAGCTTTCCTACTTTTGGAGGCAATATCATATCCGAAGACTGTCTATACCCTCCCCCATATCTATCACGCGCGACGAAAAAAAGAAATTTGAAATTCAACAACTGACCTTTCGGTTCCTCCAGAGTTGGACAGTAGCCAATGGGCTGACGCATTTCTGAGTGTCACACTGAAGAAAAACTCAGATGAGACAGGTGCTGGCACCGCGAAAAATGTCACGTTTGAAGAAGCAGAGAAGATCCAGGGCGTACAGAGCTCATAAGTAGCGGACACTCCGGGCAGGAAGTAAGAACCATTACAAGATGACAACGATTTGCTCTAGTGAATATAAGGATGTTGCCAATGTACGCAGCAGAGATACCTATCTCTTATTATAGTTACAACTACTTCTGAAACGCAGTGCACACTTAACACAAAACGGAGCAAAGTAGAATGCGGCATCAAAGGCTTAAGACCATTTGGCTTTAATCGAGAAGTAAGTGAACATTGCACAGAGTATTTGAGACGAAAATCGTAGCCTACTATCTCTGTAGACCGCGGTATGGTCGTTCGAGGATCTTGAGATAAACCAGTCGCCGTTGTGTGCATACAAATGTTGAGGTGTTGGTATGTAAGCCTCTAGAACTGGAGGTTTTGGCATCCAAAATTGGAGTCTGCTACACTACATCTGCCCTGCTACTCGCCAAGACTAAAATCGTCTTCCGGCTACTTTCTCGGTATAAACACCCAGTGGCCAGGCCGGGCTATTCGATTTCCAGCCGCGTCCGGGCATATTATTGCATGTACGCAATACCTATCAATGATCATATATAATACCAACATTGAAGATCCATGGCAGTCAAAGTTGTCATAGTTAGGCTGATCGCGGGAAAAGGTTGCATAGAGTGTGAAAAACGTATATTGTCATAGATAATCAGGAATCTAGAAAGTGGTGGCTAGGAAGCTCTATATATACTCTGGGAGCCTTATAACAGCGTTGCTATGGGGCGAATACATTTCTTTGGGGCTTTATAACTAAGCAAGTAACCCTTATTCTGTAATATACCCCCCAGATAAAAGGGAAATGCTTCCTTAAATCTGCCTATCGTAACTTTATTAAATCTTTAAATAAATATATTAACAAAAAAAAATAACGTAATTAACGAAAACGCGTAATTAATCGCAAACAATAAATATAATAATAAAGGGGTAAGTTATATATACGTATATTAAGTAATCTGAAAAAGGGGGGTTAATATACTTCTTTTACCCTTATTACTTATGGTAATAAGTAACGAAAAGTGGGTCCCCGCATTACGTACGCGTAACTTATTTATTAAATTATTAATATTATAACGTTTATTTCTTTTTTTCTTTTTTTCGGTTTAAACAAAAAATTCGTAAGTACCTTAAAAAAAAAAAGAACGTAAGGTTAATATATACGTTATAAATTATTATTATTATTATTATTAAAAATAAATATTTTTCTTATACCTTATACGTATATTACGTACGTTACGAATTTTTAAATATGTTAATAAGCGATCGTAATTATAATAATAATATTAATAATAATAATGTAAATATGGCTATTTTTGGGTACCTATACGTAAGGTTGTTAACGGTAATCTTAAAATACTTTTTCGTATCTAACGCGTTATTATTACGTACGTTCGCGCGGTTCGCGTTACGCGTATTATGGCTACTGCCGCCGACGCCGCCGCCGACGCCGCCGCCGTTTCCGCCGTTACTGTTCTTCCTACGCCGGAGCCCGAAACCTTTTCCGCGCCTGCGCCTCTTACGCCCGCGGTTCCCGCGACCCCCGTACGCCTTACGCGTATACGTTTTGCGCGTAGCGCCCGCCGTGCCGTACCCTACCTGGGCTGCCTGCGTTTTACGTTCGCGGGCCGTTCGACGGACGAATGTTACGATGCCGCCGTCGGAAGTTGCTACTAGCGCTATACTTCCGGGTATACTTATACGTAGGTATACGTATCTTTTTTACTTTTTGGAAGTTTTTTCCTTTGTTAATTATTAATTATAACCCTGCCGTTATTTGCTTCGTTACGGTACGTTTCGTAAAAGCGTTTAAAAATAATACTTTTTGCCGTATATATACTTTTTTTCGTTTACTTTTTTTCTTATGTTTTATAAAAGATGTTAACCGTAATCGTAAAAGGTAAACCGTTTTCGTACGGTTATTTGTATATTTTTAAAAGGAGGGAAGGAAAAGAAAAAGGTTACGTTTACCGGTAATGCTGCGGCCGTTTTTGCCGCTGGTATCGTATCTGCCGGTGGCCCTACCGTTATGCGCGCGTAAGTTCTGGTCCTTATAAGGCAGATTTTTGATTTATTTTTGCCTTAATAGTAATAATAATAATAATAATTTTTTTTTAATTATTAGGAAAGGTTCGTTTTTAGGGCCTTATATTTAATAAAATGTTACTTATTATTTTATTTGCTTTTATAATTTTCCGGATTTATTTACAGTAAATTTTATAAATTAAAAAATAATATAAAATGTTCGAATTTTTATTTAAAGAAAACTTTTATTAAATTATTAGCAAATATTTAAATTATGGGTAAATAAGTAACGTTAAATAATTTCCGGAATTATTTTTATTTTAGTTATATATTTTATACGTTAACGTAACGTAACCGAATATTAATTTTTTCGGTTTTTTTTATTATTAATTTATTCGTTTATTAATTATCGTAAAAAAGTTTTTAAGCTTAACTTAATTTTAATTTAAAACTTTTAAATATATTTTTAAAAATTATGGTTTCCTTAATCGTATATTTTAATGCAAAAAGTTTAATTTTTATTATAAATGTTATTACCGTTATTTAGCGCGCCGTTTTTTATATAATTAATTTTCCGAAAAGGGTTATTATATAGCCTTGGGAAAAATGCCGCGTTTTAAGGTTGTTAACAAATAATGCGTTTCCGGCGATTAATAAAGTTTAGGTTTCCTTATTTACACCTGTATATACGATTACGAAAAAACGTATATAATAAAGATAACGGATTATTTTATTCATAATTTTAATATATTTAATTAATAAATTTATTAAAAACTTTAATAATAAGGATGCCGTAAAGATTACGTTTGGGCGGATTATTACTGTAATATATAAGATAAAATTACGCGTTCTTGATAATTTTTAATTTGTTTTTTAAAAGTTATTCCGTTATTAAAAATAAGCCTTTTAATTTTTAAAGGGGTTAATAGTAGGTATATATTATTTGCTAGCTTAAAACGAATAATAATTTTTTTGATATAAAAATTATATATCAGGATAATTTATCTTTTTAACTTATTACAGATTACCCGAATGCCGAAAAACCAGCTTATTTTGCCTTAATCCTTAAATTCGTACGTTCCGTTTAATTTAAGGATTAATTAATTAATTCCGGGTTAATAATTTCGGTAATAAAAAAAAAGTAAATCGTTTACGAAAAATATAAAAATAATCGTACGTTATTCGTTATAAAATAAGTACGGCTTTTTTAAGGATAAAATAAATCTTAATTTTTATAAAAAGATAAAAAAATTCCGATATTATAATAAAAACGAATCCTTAAGTTTATATAAGGCGTTATTTAATTCCGTATATATACCGTTTTTCCTAAAGCCGTTTAAAAAAGCGCTGATAATTATAAAATATCCTTTTTAAAAAACGTTTAAAAAAGCTTTTTTTATATCGTATTAACGGGCTTTAAAATCTTATTCGGTAATTATAGCTATAACTGTTTTAAAGGATTTAGCTGCAAACGTAATAACGTATATATTAATAATTAAGTCGGTTTTTTAAAAATTATTACGGATATAAATACGTAATTTGTAACGTTCCAGCCAGCCATTTTTATCGAATTTATATATAAATACCCATTTAAAAAAATTAGCTTAAACCTAATTTATATAATCGGTATTTCTTTTTATACCCCGCGTTTTACGAACGCCGCGATCTTTTTTCTAACATCCTCCTTAAAGGCATTTTTTAAGGGATATTTTTCGAAATCCTTTTAATATTTCGGCAGCTTAATTTTTAATTAATCTTTATGGATTTTTACTTTATTAAATACAGCGCCAAACCGTTCCGCGTTTTTTTATAACGCCTTTACCGCAATTATTACATAAAAAGTATACAGTTTTTCGTATCTTTATTTTATTATATACTATAATAAAAAGAATAAATAAATAACCTTTTCTTAATTTCGATCTAAACCCAAACAGATTTCGCTACTTCCATAAATTACGGTAACGTTTACCGAACGAATACTACCGTTTTCGGTCTTATTATCAGGATTTTATTTCTTTTATAATTTTTTATTATTGTAAATAAATACTTACGGTTATTTTCCTTTATTTTTTTTTAACTTAAAAATTTTAAAGGTAAGGTTTTATTAATTACTAATATTTTCCTTATTTATTAAAATCCCGAACCTAATTATAAATAAAGGCAAGTTAACTAATTTACCTATATATTCCGTTAAGTATCTTTTCCGGAAAACTTCCTCCGTACTTTTTTCCTTATTATCAGCCTACGAAAATTCCGTAAGCTTAATTTTTTCAGCCAACGGTTAAAAAGGTTTAACAAACAACTAACCTTCGCTCCCTTAAACGTTTCCCTAAATCTTACTTTCCAGATCAAAAATATTTTTAAATGTTAAAAATCTACGATTAACTTTAACCTTATCTAAATATTTCCTTACCCCCGAATTTTAAGCTTCCGGTTAGCCACCCGTTATGTTTAATTCGAAAATAAAATTATTTACAATTTTTAAAATATTATGATTAATATAAAAGTTATCTTACGCGTTAAATATATCAAAAACTGGATCTTTTTTAACCAATTTTTCGGAAATATATAATTTTTTAATACATTTCCGATTTATAACTAAAACGAACGCTTTTTTTTTCCTTTTTTAGCTTATAAAAAATCTTTTCGTTAAATTTAACGTTACGCGTAATAATAACTTTACGGAATTTAAACACCCATATTCGGTAAATATTAAAAATTCGATATTTAACCAAATAACCGATATAAGCTTTCGGTTCCATTTTTTATATTTACCTTTTTATTTCTATTTTTCGCTTTTTTATTAACGGATATATTCGTACGCCGTATGCGAAAATCCTAATTTAATTAATCCTAAAATCCGTAATAATCGCGTTAATTACGGCAAAACTATATTAACGGAAATATTACTTAAATTAATAAGCAAATACCTTATTAAATAAACGTAAATCGTAAACGTAATTCGGGCTTATATTTTAAAGCTACGTAATTATTTTTATTATTTTAAACTAAAAAATATTTAAAAAATTTATTTTTAACTTTATTTTAAAAACTTTATTAATTAACTTTTAACCTGTTCGTTTGTTCCTTTTTACGGGTTTTTTAATATATAAAAAGAACGTTTTAAATTTAATTCCTTTTTTAATATATTATATTTAATAAGTTATAAATCCGTTTATTACGATCATTTTAATAATATTATCTTACTTAATTTTGCAAATTAAAAACTTATATTATTTACATACTTAATATTCGAAATTTTTAATAATACGGAACGTTATTTCTTAAAAGCGATTAACCGTTAAAAAAACGAAAAGTTTTTTATTATATTCGTTTTTAATTACTAAAAGTTACTTAAAACTATTATAACCTATAAGGTAATCGAAATAATCCTAAATTATACGCCAGAAAGATTTAAAAATTCGGCTTTAAGGCAAACGTTTTAAAATCACCTATAAAACGTACGTACGAATATAATTCTTATATTTAAAACGCTTCGTTCCGATAATAATAACGTTCTTAACGTTTTTAACGAATAATTTTAATATTACAAATCCTAAATACCTAAACTTAAAATATCAAAAATCTTTTATTCCTGTACGGAAACGTAAATAATCCTTTAATCGCCTTTATAATCTCCGTTTCCTTTTTTTTACTAATTATTAAATATAATACGTTTATTAAACTTTATTAAATTACAGGTAAAATATTCGAATAAAAGGATATAAACTTATATTAAAAAAAAGCTAAATTATAAACGTAAATAAATTTCGTAATAATAATACTTTTATTAATTTCTTTTTGCGGAAAGGAATAATTTAAATCATAATACCAAATTTTAACCTTTTTTAATACAGCTTCCGAAACGATATTAACGTAAAAACTTTTTATTATTATTATATTATTAAAAATAAAATTATGTTTTAACTTTTCCGAAACTTTAAGTAGTAATTTTTTAATTACCCTTTATCCGATACTATTAATCGGTAACGAAAACGTACTTATTTTTATAATTTCTTTAATAATATTAAGGACGAAAAAACTAAGGACGAACAGGTTTTTAATATTTATTAAATACCTTACCTCATAATTATTAATTAAAACAAATATCGATAAAAAATGCTTGCTAAAATAAATAATAATATAAATCCCTAAAATAAGATTTACGGTATTTAAAGTATAAAAATCGATTAACGCCGTAATAATATTTCCGAATTACGTATTAATATTAAATATTAATCGTTTTATAACTTTCCGGATTAATTCTTTTTACTTACGGAACTTTAAAAAATTTTCCCGGAACTTTTTTTACTTATTATATTTAAAACGTTTTCGGATTATATCTAAATTTTTTTAATTAAATTAACGGAACTTACGGATAAATACCCTTATAATTACGTAACGTAAGGTCCCATAATTAATAAATTCCCATTTATAAATCTTATTTAACGTAATTAAATAAGGATACTTACTACCGTTTTTAAGCACCTTTAATTTAAAAAAATTTATTTTAAAGTACGGAATTAATTCCGATTCGGAAAATAATCCGTATAATATAATAATAAAGATTCCGGAATTTTTAATTCCGGCTTTTAACTTATTTTTATAATATATAGCCGAAAACTAAACCTTTAATTTTTTTAAGATTATTATAAATTTATTAAAAAAGTTATTCCGGATAAAATTAATTAATTTTTTCTGCCCTTAATCAAATACGAATCATTTCTTTACGGCATTTAGGAAATTTTTTGCCGTAAGCGGTTTTTAAATTTTTTAAAAGTTATACGCCTTTGTTTAAATATAAGCCGAAAATTAAGTTCGATATTATTAATTAAGCTTTATATGGCCTACTTTAACTAAATGTAAAATTTTGCGGTACTTTTTACGTACTGTCGTAATAATGTTTAATTTAAAGGGTATAAATTAATTTTTTAACTTTTAAAATAAATTTTAAATCGTAATTTTCCTTAAATAATTAAAATAACTTAAACGTTTTTAAGGATTTAATTTTTAACCGTTACGTTACTTTACGTTTAAATGTTAATATATTTAACGTTTAACTTAAAAACTTTTCGTAATTATTTCCGGTTATTTTTTGTTAAAAGTTTAAAATTAAATTCGTATTTTCTTTAAGCTTTTAAAATTTTTTTTTAAGCTTTTCCGGAATAAAATTATATTAAGCTTAATTTTCGTATAAATTTTGTTAAAAAGCCAAAACTTTTATAAAATTTTTTTTATTTAAATATTTATTTTTGTAATATATTCCTCGAACGTAAAAAGCTTACAAAAGCCCGTAAAATGATTTACGTTAAATATATCGGGATCGATAAGGTACCAGATACCGTACGAAAAAGTATTAAATTATAACGAAAAAAACCAAAAAGGGTAATTAAAACGATCCTTAAGGATTATATCTTTAAAAATAAAATTATCCGATATATTTAAGTAATAAAATTTTTAAATAAAGTTTTTAATCAGTAAATAAAAAAGTTACGATTAATTTAACCGTAATTATCTTACGCAATTAAAGTACCGGGCTTATAATTATTATAATTAGGCTGATCGCGGGAAAAGGTTGCATAAAGTATGAAAAGCGTATATTGTTATGGATAATCAGGAATCTAGAGAGTGGTGGCTAGGAAGCTTTATATATACTTTGGGAGCCTTATAACAGCGTTGCTATGGGGCGAATGCACTTCCTTGGGGCTTTATGACTAAGCAAGTGACCCCTATTCTGCGACAAAAGTTAAATAATAGACTATTTTCTATCTTCTAATAAAGCTATGCTTAAGTCCTTTTCTTGATCAGGGCCCATGGCGATCTAGCCCTTTGCCGACTGATCGGAACTGTTAAAGTGCGCCGTTAGCTTGAATCCTCTTGGCTTGGCTCAGCATAGCTTGGCGCCAGCACCTACGCTAACACTTCCGCTATGCCGGATATCATTCAATCGCAGCACTATTTGGAGGCCAGCCATAGCGCAGATCTCGCGTCTTGTCTCCATTGGGGTCTGGGGTACGTTGGTGATGAGTCTGGATGACCACAATGTGGCCTGGCACGTTCCGTGCTCGAGCCTTGGGCATCAGCTACTCCGCAGCTTTCAGGGGCAACGGTCGCTCTCCTACATTATATTAAAGAGCACCGAGCCCTTCGCCGCGTCTCTTTCCTGGTGATCAAGCGAACCAACATCCTTACGCGCCTTCTGACTTCTCTGCTTGCCATCATGGTCTTTGCTACCTCCCTCGGGGCAAGCTTCTCATTGCTCCTCTTCCTTGGCTCCCGATGCACCAGCGCCTATAGCTGTGCCGACTTCGGCTGTAATGGCATCGCCAACTACATTAACGCCAACTGCGGCGTTGACCCCAATGGTAAGTACAGAAACATCCCATGTCAGTAATTTTTCTGCCTTTTTTTACATAAGCTAACCTGTCTTTAGTAAGTAAATAATACATCGCCTTCATCCAGAACAGAGAAAATATGGTATGTATCATTTTCCAGGGCAAGAAAATGGCCCCGTGAAATATGACATATCTTCTATAGGGGACAAAGAGACTAGTCATTTCTGATAATTTACAAGGAAATTACTGACACGAGACCTTTCTGGTTCGCAGGACGACTCCTCCCTGGGGGTTTATGGCGAAATGTGTCCCTGCCAAGATGTCGTGATGACGGCGGCGGTAACGTGGACAGGTGTCGATGGCGGCAGTGCGTGTCACCCACTGTATCTTTCGTCGATTGGAAACAAAGATTGACGGGAAACAGCCTCCAGCGGAACCGCGAGCACGCTCGTCTCCTCGTCGACCGTCACCGCATTCGTCTTGCCCTTCGCCGAGATTAACAGGAACATCATGTCCGGCTCGCCAGTGACCATGGTGTACACTAATAATGGCCTCGTTTATCCAGCGTTATCATACACATACAGCCCCGTCACCTCTCTCTACTATGTTGAGGCCACTTCCACCGTCTCCGTCACGGTCGGCACCGAGACCACAGAGACCGATACGGCCACCGTCACCTCAACCAGCATCATTTCTCAGCAGACTAGCTACAGCGACTGCACTACTGGAACCCAGACCGTGACACTGCCCGATGCCACCAGCACCATCACTGCAACCATCACCCCCAAGCCGAGGACCATCACAGTTCCCAAGGTTGTGTGCACTACAACCCACCTGAAGTGCGTTCCGAACAAGCACATCCGAGTTGGTTCGGGTCTACACTTGCGTGAAGAGTCCAAGGCTCGTGGACTCGCGAGACGCCAGTATGATGTCAACGCCGGCACCGTCGAGATCGATTGGTGTAAGTGTATCTCCATCTCTCCTAACCACAAATCACGGACCCACCCGACTGATGGGAATTGACCAGGTCCGGAATACTTGGGCGCGCCCGTGCCGACCACCTATATCACAGGTACCGAGTTTGATACTGCCACGGTCACTACCACCAACACCGTGACCGTGGCCCTGACGAAGACTGACACCGAAACCGTCACTCCGACACACTTAACCACAACCGTCTGCAACGACGTGGAGGCCTCCACGACGACCCAGAAGACGGACACAATAACGCGCACCACGACGTTGCACCGATCGACAACCAGGATCACCAAGACTTACACTCTCACAGAGACCGTCTACGATCGTCGCCACCCACCGCCCTGCACCAAACCACCGACACGCCGTCCTCCCCCGGGCAGCTGCTCAACAATTAACAAACCAACAGCTTCTTAAGAAGCAATAGACTTCCGCGAGGGTTATGAGAGAGACAGGTACTAATACGAACGTAGATGGCGTCGTTTGGAGCAGGAGAGGCAACATGATCTATCTGCCTGTTCAGGCAGTCCCGTTACCCCTAATATAGTAAATCGCACAAGTTAATATACAGTTAAAATCGTTGCTTAGTGACTCTCGTTACAAAATCGTCACAGTACTGGTTTTCCTAGACCCTCCCCGCGCCCTATGGTACCTCGTATAGCGCTTAATCTAAGCGGCAGCGACAGACACAGTGTCGGAAATAACAGCAGATGCTGGCCAACCTCTCGTTCCCCGCATGTCGATACTCGTGTGCTACTTACTTCGCTCGTTGTGTATATATAGAACTATGGGTAGGACTTACATGCAGCTGGTGGGGTAAAGATTCATCGATCAATCATCTTCGCGGGTTATGCAGACAGGTGGTCGGATGTGGTAGGCAGGGTGTGGATCATTATTGAACGGGCAGCAATGCATGTCAGGTATGCATTGCCGGCCATGCCGGCTTCCGAGGAGTGCCCTATCCAAAAGGAGGCTGGACACGAGGGTTTGCTCGTAGTTGTAACTGGTCACTTCCCACCATTTCGGCCAAGTCGGCGTTTCTATTAATCTGCCCTGGCCCTTGGCTGTCTGGTCACAGCTAAGTGTGCTGTAAGATGTTCTACTCAGATAGGTTATTTAGGTAAGACGGTATAGGGTGAGGGAATGGGTACCCGTGGGTGACCCATTAGATTTGCCAAGGACCCATTGGGTACCTATTGGGTCTTGCTAAAGACCCACGGGTACCTAGTGGGTAAAAAAATTACATATAAAGCAAATTGCTAAATAATTTGAAATAATCTGAAATAATCTGGTAAAAGTGTAATATTGATAAATTACTTTTCGGGGTATCTTAAAATCAAATTAACGCCGGTTTCCTTTTTTTTATGCCAAGCTTAATCTAAGATTAAGCCGCTTATATTTCCATTTTTACTTTTAGTAATTTTTCCGTCGTTATTTTGCGTGTTATTATTTGCCGGGTTATTATTTTCCGCGTTCGTTTTTTTCTTGCGCTTAAACTTTTCGTTATAATTATAACCGGATTTTACGCCGGGTTTTTCGTTAAAAGCCGCGTTTCTTATCTAAGGCCCTGTTAAACTTTAGTAATGGCTTAGAATATCTTGTACCAATTGTATATCCTTTTGTTGTATGGTAACACGTTTGGCGTAAATCGCGCATAAATTAGTTGCTATAAAATATTAAATTATTTCAAGATTATTTCAAAAATATTTCAAGTATTACTTACTTTTAAATAATTCGATTAAAACAGCTTTTGTTGCTTCCTGTATAGCGCCTGTAGCAGAGACTTAGAATCGCAGTCCGGTTTTGAACTGTAGAGCAATTTCTCTGACTAAACGTTAAAAAGGTAACTTTTTAAGCAGTAGCTTAGTGCTTGTTTGATATCGTCGAATCTTACGCAAGGCCGCGGCTATATACGTTAGTATTATTTCAAGATTATTTTAATTTTTGAAAAAGAATTTATTGCCAGGCAAAATGCGTCTTTTTCGCCTTTTAAGAGGGGCCGGGCCCTTAGGTATTATTTTCCTAGCCGGCTTAGGTACTGTTTTCCCAGCCGGAGGGTTTTTTGCAACGCGGGAAGGTTGCTTTTTAGCGTTACGTAGGTTTTTGGACCTTAGAATTAACTGGCAAGCCGTTTCCTTAGTGCGCGCCATTTTTGATGTTATTGCGGTTATTAAATCATTAGTAATTAATTATTTTATAATTATTTTAATGAAACTTTATTATTGTAATAAAGTTTGTTACTGCAGTGGCGTAAGGTTGTAATTGCAGTGGCGGTGTAGTAACAGGTAGGTATTCGGCGAAATTTTGATTAGGTGCAGGTGTAGGCGTTTTTTTTTTTAAGAAAGTAGGGCGTGGGAGGTAATATGGGGTAGTTAAAGAAAAATTCAAAATTGACCTAGGTGCCTTACTTTAAAAACCTTTATGTTTTTATCAGGACAAAAATAGTATATATAGCATTATTATTTCACGATTATTTTTTTTATTTTAATATATACAGATAAATATTTCCTACAGTAAAAATTTATGTATTATATAACAAAACCGATAAAATAACAGAATAAAAAAAATTTAAAAAAAATTTTTAAGAAAAGAAAATAACTTTAAATCAAATTTAATCCGCTTTTAGAAGTTGCGAATGTGTTAGCTGTGTTGCCTGTCGCCCTGACCTAGTGATTACCGGCCTTGTTTGCTGTGGTTATGATGCTGGATTTGAGTTATTTCGGGAAGACGGCCTGTTTTAAGTAAACTTTGAAGTTTAACTTTTCGCTTGTTTTTTGGCAGCGCCTTTATCTTTAGTATTGGTTAGCTTTTTTCTTTTTCTGTGAGATTGATTTTTAGATGTAGCTTTTTCATGCTGAAATCCGCTTACCCTAGCAGTTTAACCAGTATGTGGAGATTTCCGGAATGCCTGATTTCGTTTTTGTTATTTTCGGCTTTATCCGGATTTTTTAAATTGTTATCTAATGTTCCGTGAAGTTTATCTGGTGGTAAGTTATGCTGAACCGGTAACTTCCTTAACTTTTCGATAAACGGAGTTTGGAATGTTTCCCGCATTTCTTTTTTATGTTTTTCGAATCGTTTTCGGGCATAAGCGGGGTCGTTGTTATCGTATGTAACATTATTATCTAAATTAAATGTTTTGGTTCGGATATAAAATAATATTATCAGAATTAATTTAAATTGTTACGGTAGCATTAATTAACGGTTGAAATGGTACTTTAGCCGAGTAAAACTTTAGGTACGTTTTATTAATACGAAAAAGTATTAGATATATAATAAATTACGTGTAAGGTAAGTAAGACCAGAGTATGTGTTGTTAATCCGTTTTTACGTTGTTAAGATGGTTTCGTTAGAACGGATACCTAAATGAAATAATTAAAAAATAATCTTTAAATTTTTAAATAAATTACTTACGTTCGCATTCGAAATAGTCGTTAACAATATTTTCTTACGGATTATCGTTAATACGGTATACCGAAGCTTTATTTTCAGGATTTGAATTTAATAAGAAAATTTCTGTAAGGTTTCCGTAATTCGAAGTAAAAGTACGTACAACAGATTATATACCCTTTTTGTCGTATTTTTCCCAATACTTTTTGTACGTTTGCTTAAGGCATTTAACGGTTTCCTTGTAAAATGTATTATCAGATAATTCTAATTAGAAATATTTCTGCCAGTCGTTAAAGTAATCGCGGAATTTGATGGCCGTATTACTTAATAGCGGGTAAATTAAAACGGAAAGATAAATTAATAGGCAATTATTAGTAAACAATCTGTTGGTATATTTAAGAATTTTCAAAATTGTTAACTTGGTAGCTTTCCGTAATAGTCGTAACTATATTGGTAATCTGTTAGTAAATTCGGAAAATATTAATTTCTTCTTATTTTTTATTTTTTCTTTATTTTCTGGTTCTTTATCCGGGCAGTATTTTTGATAAGCTTTAGCGATATGCTTTTCGCATTTATAGAAATTCTTAAGCATAATTTTGTACCTGCTTATTATATGAAAAATGTAAATTTCCCGGGAAAAACCGAAATTGTTCGTTATTTAAATAAAGCATTCGGAAATATTAACTAAGTAACGGATAAATCTGAAACCGTTACGGGGCAATGCAAAACCCGTTTTTTTAATAGTAAATATTCGCGTATAAACCTTTAAATTACGGGGTATAATTTTATGGTACGCAACAAGAAATGAATTATCAAGCTTTAACGGTTATATACGTTACGAATTATTTAAAGTACTTTCTTGTGATATAAAATTTTATTAATAATTATATTTTATTATATTTGTAAAAAGGTCCTTTTTATTAAAGCCGAAATAAATCCAAATAGCAAATACGCGTAATTATAAAAATTAGATAATTATTTCATGATTATTTTAAAAGATACGTACCAGTATAATTATATATTCCTCCTTCGCATTAGTAAAAATTTTGCCCCATTTCGGCAAGCTTTTAAGCATTTTGTTTTGCTTGCTTAAAGCTTTTTCAGATTTATTTGGTGGTTTTATGCCATAAGCTTTAAAGAATTTATGGTATGCCCTTTGTAAAGTATGCGACGTATATACATAATATCGAATTTCGTTTACCTATTGGAATTTGTCGCCCAATTTTCGATAAAGTTATCTCTGCATAATCGTTTGTCTAACGCCAAAACTATTATACGCAGTAAAAATACGAAATCGGTCGGCTATTCCTAGCTTTTTTAAGCGACGTAATACTTTATCGTTATTAAATTTATTCGTTTTAATATCACAAAATTAAATATTAACTAAAAGATAACGCTTTTTCCATTCCCGGTTAATCCAATAAATAATAACTTTTTAGAACGAAAATGCCAAATAAGGTATAATCCAAACATTATAACTAACTGATATATAAGCCTTTAAGGGGATTTCCTTAAGTCCATATTTAATAATCGCATTTATATACGTCCGTATATATTTTATATATGTTTTTATTGCTGGTAATTTAAAGCCGTTACTGTAAAATAACATTATGGTTCGGATATACTTATTTAAGAAACCCCTAGTAAGTAAGTATTAAAATACGAAATAATTAATTAGAAAGATCTAATTAAAATTAAGCACTTAAAGTAATATTAGGTTCTAATTATAATAAGTAAGGATTATTTTAATATTATTACCCCCGAAAGGAAAAAAAAGGAAAGTTAAAAATAAATAAAACTTAATAAAAATCCGCTAACAAAAAAGCTATAAAATGATTATTTCAGGATTATTTCAAACCACATATATATACCATAATTATATCAGGAACGTTATTATTAACAACCAAGTCCGTTTGATCCACTTTCTTGCGGTATATATTGTTCCGTAAATATTTCTTTATAAAACTTGTTCCGTTTTTTTAAGGAAAGGGAAGATATATAAAGTAATACCTATATCGCTGATACTTAATCTTAAGCTGCCTAATTATCTGTTAACAAACTTGCATAAAATTCTTTTAATATTCCAAATTACGGTTTATTCTGTTAAACATGCCGATAATTTCGTTTAATAAGTTTTCGTTATTTTTGTTATTAACTTTTTTTTAAAACCACAACTACCGCTGGAACCAAACCACTTAATTTTTATACCAACGTTTCCGTATGACGGCTGGCTGGCTTAACCAACTATTAAACCCTAATCGTACGGTTTATGTTAGCAGTAATGCTATGGGAATCTGAACAATAAACTAAAAATATAATTACGTTTGGTAATAACAAATATTAAAGGTAATCTAGGTAACCAAATTATATTATAAATTAATATTATCTGGATTATAAGAAAATAACGAACGTATATATATTATTCTTGGCTCGTCCGGCTCGACCTGGCTTTATTTTACTCTTGGTAATCAAATTTTTTCGAACCCATCAAACCATTTCGAACCGTTTATCTGGCTCGATTGGCTCGACGTGCCTAATCCCCTTAAGTCCAATCAAACCTTTCGAATCCATCGAACCTATTACGTAATCCTGGCCTTATATCGGAAGTTTATTCCATAACTTCCGATCGTCTATTATTACGCTAAAAGTTTTGGTTATAATACAATTTTCCCCCTCCAAAATTTTTGCCCTTAAAGATTAATTTATTTATCGCATTTATTTAATAAATAACTTCCCCTTTTACATCTTATTTTTAATTTTTTGGTCGTTATACCTAATCGTATTAAAAAACAAAAATCCCGCAAACGTAATAACGCTTTAATTCTTTCCAAAAAATCGATACGTTTAATTTTAATATATCCGCATTTTTTTATTCGCACTAAAAACGTAAAAAAAAAATTTACAAAACTTATATTAGCTTTAAAAAGTATGCTCGTTATTCCGAATATAACGGTTCTTATAATTTATTTAATCCCTCCGAAATCGAATATAACCGTCTGGTCGCGGAAAAAAATTGTTTCGAATTTTAAAAACATTTTATTAAAAAAAAACTACTTTCCGTTTAATAACGTTTTAATAAACTGCAGCAACATTTTAGCGAATTAGTTGGTTATTTAATCTAACTACGTAACCAAAAAAAACTTTTACGTAAGCGGGAAATCAAAATGTTACGTAAAGGTATTAAAAACGCGAAAACGATAAAAAAATTTAAACGTTTAAAAAAGAAACAACGTAAATTAAAAGCCGAAATGGCCTTATCTTCTTACGCTACGAACGCGATTAATTAATCCGATCTAAATAACGTAAACTGGAATTTTCTTAACCTTGGTACCTTCGGTATTGCTAATAAAAGTTTTTCAGCAGACGCTGGGCTCCCGTAAAATTCTCTATAAATTCCCATATATTTTCTAACTTTAAGCAATTCTTTTACTTAACCAAATATTATTTTTTACCGTTTTCTTTTCTAATGTTAAGGATTCTTTCGACCTTTTACACTAGTACGTCTTTTGTTACCTTTTCCTTTTATCCCGTATTAACTTAAATTATATCCGCTACTAACTTTAGCAGGAAAATATGGAAAACGGGATGGAACTTGATTTTAAGGAATAATTCTAACTAATAATTATTTTTCGAAATTTTTTTTACGACCTTATATAATCCGATATACTTAAAATCGAATTTTTTATTTAATTATTTAATTTAAATGTTTTTGGTAACTAAATAAACTATTTTTCCCCCTTAAAAAATTAATTTATCCAACCTTTTCTGGTTATAATACTTTTGCATCTAAATACGTACGAATTTAAGTTCTGTTTTTATTTTTACGTATAACTATTTAAATTATTCTGAAATAAAAATTGTTTTAATATTAATTAACCCTTTTTTTTATAAATTTCGGTAAACTTTTAACGTAAAGCCGAAATTGGCGTTAATTAATATTATTTTAATACTTCCGTAATAATTTATGTTATAAATTAATTAAGCTATTAGTAACTTTTTAATATAATTATTCTATTCGTAATTAATATAATACCATAAGTAAATTTCGAACGTTTAATTAATTCTTTTTATTTAATTATCCGTTTGTAATTTCAAGGTACTTAAAAGCTTATGGTTTAGGCCTAATTATATTATAAAACTTTGCTAAAATTTTAAAGTAAATATAATACCTTTATTAAATATAATTTCCATTAAAAATCCGTATATATTAATAAAGTATTTAAAAAAGATATACGCTAATTATTCTACGTTTATATTTTCGTTAAATAATAAAAAATAAGAAAATTTTATAAATCGGTTTACGATTATAAAAATGCTATTATAATAAATACCTGTTACTAGATTTTTTGATAATAATAATTTGGTAATAAAATCGAAAATAATTAAATTCCATAATCGTTTTATAACTGGTAATAGTTATAATTTTCCGTATAGTTTATAGCATCGCGCCTTGGCTTTATTATATAAGTCGTATTTTCGTAAGATTTTTTTTATTATTAACTTTATTTTGGAAAAATAATATATACGTTATAACCGTTCTAAAGTTTTATGGACTTTAGGATATCCGTACAACTAGTATTTATGTATTTCGCGTATTAACTTTTCTTAATACTTTTTTAATACTTAAATTTTGTTAGTTTTTTCTTTTTTTGGTAACTAATCGTTATATTATTAAGTTTTTTGATATAAGTCAGGTATTATTTTCTTAATTGTTATAATTTATCATAACTTTATATATCCTTTTTTTATCAGATCGAATATTTGATATGGAACCTTAAGAACTTTTTTTTTTAGGTCTGGTTGTTTGCTAAAAACGTCCGCTTTACCATTTTTTAACCCCTTTTTGTAAATAATAACGAAATTAAATTCCAAAACGTATTTTACGTAACGGAATTATCGTTTTGTTAACTTTCGGGTGGTAATAAACCGGATAAGGTTTTTATAATTTATGTATATCTTAACTTAATGTAAGTTTCCTTTAAGGTAATATCTGAATTCTTTAAAGGTATTAATAATAACTAAAAATTCCTTATCTGGGATAGCGTAATTTAATTCGGTTTTTTTTAATTTGTAAAAATAAAATGCGATAAGATGTAAGTTATCTTAATTATTTCTGTATCCAATTATTACGTTTAACGTATAATCCGAAACGTCGGTCTTTAACTTCACGGGGCAACTTAGGTCGTATATAATTAATATTAATTCGCTAGTAATTATATCTTTAATCCTTTAAAAAACTTCTTTTATTTCGGCTATCCATTAAAACTCCGTTTTTTTTTAATTAGGTTAAATAAGGATATTACGATTTTATTAAAGTTGCGAACAAACTTCCGGTAATAGTTAACAAATCCGAAAAAAACCTGGATTTCGGTAACGGTAATGGGTACTTTTTACTTTTGGATTGTTATTATTTTTTGGGATTTATTTTAATATGTTCCGGGGTAATAATATATCCTAAGTACGGTATTTTTTGTTTATAAAATTCGTTTTTTTCAGCTTTAACCAGGAGATTAACGTTTTATAAGATTTAAAAAACCTTATGGATATATTTTTCGTATTTTTTTTCTAAATTTGAGTAGATAAGAATATCGTCGAAGTAGCAGATAACGAAAATATCGAGGTACTTACGTAATACGTAATTAACCATTTTTTGGAACGTCGTAGGTGCGTTAGTAAGCCCGAAAGGCATTATTAAATATTCGTACAATCCGTATTTGGTCCTGAAAGTTATCTTTTATTCGTTTCCGGTTTTAATGCGAATTAAATTATATCCATCCCGTAGGTTTAAGGTAATGAACTATTTGGTTCCGTAAAGGCGATCTTTTATTTTAATAATTAGGGGCAAAAGTATATAATTTTTAACCCTAATATCGTTTAATTATCGGTAATCGATTATTAGCCGTAATTTTTTATTTTTCTTTGGTACGAAGAATATGGGGTATTCCGTTAATAATTTGGAACGTTAAATATATCCTTTACGTAATTTGTTTTTAAGGTATTTTCGTAATACGTATAATTTTTATTAATTTAGGTTATATATAAGATAAAAAGTAATCGTTTTGTTATCCTTTAGGATTATTTTATAATTTTATTTATTATATTCTGGTAATCTTATCTCGACTTATTCTTTAAAAAATCGCTTATATTTATAATACTATAATAATATTTTAACTATACCTTTTAGCTTTTAAGGCTGGTGCTGTAAATCGTCGTTTACTTCGTATAATTATGTTCTAATTGTAATAATAACGCGTCGTACATATCTATTTCGCCTTTTTTTCTATACGTTTTTTATTCCTTTAAATGGTAAAATTTCTGTCGTGTCCTTATGCCTATACTTACTATCGTTACTATTAGTTAAGTAATAAAATCTTTTCTTTAAGTCGTTCTCGTTAATAAAAAATGAAATAAATTTTATCTAGCCAATCCTTTAATTAATTAAAAAGTTATATTAATATAACTATTCTTTACCGAAAATTATATCGTAATTTTATATTAAGATAATATCGAAATTAATAATTTGTTTTCGTCCTTAAATATAGATTTCGAAATAATTAATTTCGCGGTTAACCTATCCGTTATTATAGGTAAATTTGATACCTTTAACATTTTCAACTTTATAAAATTCGGCTTTATTTTTTTATAACAAACGTAATTCGTTAATTACCTTTGGTTTGATATAATTCGGGTCGGTTCCGTAATTTACCATAATAATATACCATTTTTTCTCAATTCGTATTTTGATTATAATAAGAAAAATTTTAATCCTTTTTATTATCGTACATAAAGTTTTTTTAAGGGATATATATTAACTTTTTTTACTTTTACCAGCCTATAGCTTTTTTACAAATGGCGTTTATTTTTTAGGCCTATTTTTAACTTCTTAATACGTTCTTAATTTTTTCGATTAATTCGTTAAATTTCTTTTAGTTACCTTTCCTAGTGTCGTAATTAAGCTTTAAGTTTAAGGAATTATGTATGGAATTCTTTTCGTTAGGTGTATATCGATTTTTTTTGGGTAATATTTTTATTATTATTAGGCGTTATATTACGCCATATTTTTTTCGCGTTCCTGGATTTTTTCCTTCAGTTCGCGTTTTTCGTTTAATCTTTTAGTAAATAATAACCTAAAACGTAAGTTATAAATAACTTTTTATGAAGCCTTTATAACGGTTTGGTATATCTATTTTTCTTGCGTTTTGTAGTTATACCATTCGTAATAATACATAAGGTTTTATTCGGGGTAACTCTTTTTTTCTGGCTAGTTTCCTTTTGCCATAAGGGTGTCGATGGTTTCTTGTACGGTTATGGTACGTAAATATCGGTACCACTTTTGGTTTTTAATATTTTTTCCGCTCTGGTTTTTAAAATTAAATCTTTATTGGTATATACGCGTAATTCGTTATTAAATATATTTTTGTTGTTTTTGGTATCGGAAGTAATAGGCTTTTGCGTAATAAAAGGCGTATAGTTTTCCGTATCGATCGGGTTTTTCTGGACATAAGGCTTCGTCCTAACCTTAATACTTCTTAATCCATTTTTTCAACTCTTATTGCTTCTGTCGTTATTATTTTTTTTGTTGCGTACGAAATATTAGTTTCTCCGGTATCAGTTTTTTTTATCCTTTATGTTCCTGTAGCTACTGGGTGACCGTTGGTCCGGTCGTAACGGCGCATTGTCGGGTAATTACGGCCTGGGAAAGTATTTTAGTTTTTCGTAACCCTTTCCGTACTTTTAAAGGTAGGTTAAAGTTCTTCCTTTTCCTAATTACGCCGAAGGTAACGGCCTTTTTGTTTTTTGGTTATCCGTCGGGTACTGGAATCCAGTTATTATGCTGCTGTTTCTTAAGGGCCTTATATTAATTTTTTACGTAACCTATTTTATTATAATTATAGCACTTAATTTAATTCTAATCTTTTTTTTGCGCGGTTTCTCACTTTATAAATCCTGGGGTTATTCCGTAAGCAGTGGAAGGTATATTGCGCTTCCTGTTTTAATTGGTTCCCGTAAACCTAATTTTAGGAATAAACTGTTTTTTTCTTTCCTGTCGTCGCTTATATTGTCGGTTGTCGATCTTTACGGTTTTTGCGATATATTTGTTTAGGATGATAAGGCGCGCCATTTTGATAATTTTATCCTTAACGTCGTCCTTTAAGCCTTTATAAAAGATATTAATCAGGCTATCGTTTTTTCGTCCATTTATCTTATTTTAGTTATAAGGTTCTTAAACGTTATTACGTATTTGGACGTTGGTTTTTTTGTTTTAAATCGAGGATTTTTTGCGTTACGGTTTTTTTTTCGTTTAGGTTTCCGAAATTAGCCCTTAGTTTTTTTTTGAAATTAATGTAATACTGGAAAAGGGTTTTAATGGTTTGCTGTTAATTTGACTTTTTATTTTCCAGGTAATTTCGTAAGGTAAGTTCGAATTAATCCAGGACGTTTTTTAAAAAAAATGCCGTAACCGTAAGGATTTTGTCGGCCTTATTAATAATTTTTTTAAAACGGAGATAAACGTGCGTCTGAATAAGAAAGTTTTGTACGTTACTTTTCTTATCGTAAGGTTCTGGTTTTTTAAGCTTAATTTTGATTTCGTTAGTTTTAATAGTATTAATCTAAGCCTTAAAGCGTTAAATAATTTTTTTGAGCTCTTTAATTATGTTTTTGTATTATTATATAGTGGGCTTTTAGGTATTATCCGATATGTTAACGGTATAGTATATTGCTTAAAGTCTAATTATATTATTAAACAAGAACTTATAACGTATAACGGTTAGCTGGTTTAACTAATTATTAAACCTTAATCGTACGGTTTATGTTAATAATAATATTATAGGAATTTAAGTAATAAATTAAAAATATAGTTACGTTTAATAATAATAGATATTAAAAATAATTTAAGTAATTAAGTTATATTATAAGCTGGTATTATCTGGATTATAAAAAAATAACGAACGTATATATATTATTCTTGGCTTATCCGGTTCGATTTAGCTTTATCTTACTTTTGGTAATTAAGTTTCCTTAAGCCCATCGAACTACCTCGAGCCGTTTATCTGGCTCGACTGGCTTGACGTGCCTAGTCCCCTTGGATCTAATCAGGCCTTTCGAGTCCATCGAGCCTATTACGTGATCCTGGCCCCATACCGGGAGTTTGTCCCACAACTTCCGATCGTCTGTTACCGCGCCAAGGGTTCTGGTTATAACATTCCGATATTCGTAATATTCTTGGTTAATAATAAAGAAATCGGCCCCTGGTCGTATCTGGGGTTAGGATTAGCTCGAATGGTCTGGCGTAATAAAGCGGTTTTTTTAGCTAGGTAGGCTCAGTAAGTTCGGTTATTTTTCGCTAGATAATTGTTAGTTAAATTATAAATAACTAGATTCCGAACTTAACTCTTAAGTATTTTGTTTTTAGCTCGAATTTATTTCAATCGGGCTTTAGCTTTGGTAATTTCCGCCGTCGTCTTCCAGTAAATAATTTTCGCTCGGTATTTCGTTATCATTTCGGCTATCGATAACAAACCTTTCCGCATTATTGTTCCAATTAAAGTTGTTATTTTGGGAAAAAGTTTTATGTAACGATTTATCATCTTCGAAATCATCGTCGTTAAAGCCAAAATCCTCGAAACGTTAGGACATAATTTCGGTATTGCAATAAATTCGAATAAAGCTTCGATAAACATATTTTTATAACAAACGGATAATTAGCGAAAATAGTAAGAAAAATAATCGAAATTACGTAAATAAATGGAGATATAAGGTTTTAAAGTTACATATTAACTTTTTCAAACGTCGCTTTCTTTTTTTTTCATTAAATCCTTATTATAAAACCATCTACTTCATTTACTTCAATTCGAACCTAACAACGCCGAAATAATATAATTAAAAAGTTACCCGTTTTAGGTAATACTTTAAATACTGCACGAACTAACGATACCCGAAATAAAACGAGCCAAAATTCCAATAGTTCTATTCTTAATCTTCCTCCGCTACCCAAATCTACTGGACATATGCCTATTCGACGCACAGTACAAAATAAGCTAATACCATTAACTGGTTTTGCTACCAAATTCGCAAAAAAAACGCTAAGTAAACCGATAAAGTTTCAACCAAAAATACTTACGCGTAAGATTCGGCGCTATAAACGGAAGCCTGGTTATAAGTATACAGCTAAATTACTTCGTCATTATTTTATTACTAATATTCTCTAATAAATACACTTCGCGAAATTCGGAAGTATCAAAAAAATACCCGCTTAATTTTCGGAAAAGCATTATTTCGGCGTATCGTTCGCGAAGTACTTATAAATACATCATCTTAATTTATACGGATAAAGGCGTCTGTTTTAAAAGTATTACAGAAAGCTGTAGAAAATTTTCTGGTTTCTTTATTTCAAAACAGCAATTTTTGCGCTATTTACAATAAGCGGGTAACGTTTTAAGTAAAAAATATTTACATCGTTCGGGAAATTTGTTCCATTAAAACATAATTATTCCAAAACCGGCGGTTAAGGCTTCAGGGAAATTAAAGAAATAATATGTATTTCATAAATTATTTCAATTTACCTTTTTGTTAATTATCTTAAATATTTTTTTATTTTAAAGAAAATTTCCAAAGTAATTAATATTATTAATTAAGTAAAGTCTACTTTAAATTATATAAGTACAAAATTTCTTATCGATAAGAAATCTCTACCCCATATGGCCCACATAAATTTCCACTTAACGAAAATTCTGCACCCATTAAAAATTTTCTCACTTTATTCCTTCCATTTAGTTACCTCGGTCTTTCCATTTTTAACCTAATTAAATCCCCTTACCTTGCCCTATCATAATACGTTATTTTTGGTAACTACTACCTAATTTCTGAAATAATCCTGAAATAATCGCGTTCGGGATGGCCTTTTTACTTAAGCGTCGGAAATCCGACGAATTATTATCTTAAAATCCGCATACCAAAAAGGCTCGGGCGCGAAAAGTTAATATTTCGGCAGAATAAAATAATATCGAAAAAGTTCGTTATAACCTAAGGTAACAGATTAAGCGCAAATTAAATAATTAAAAACGGTTAAATCTAGATGCAACTCCTGAAAAATAAACGGCGCAAAGTATAACTATTAAGCAGAAAGTTAATACTTACTAGTAAGGATTATTTCGTAATTATTTCGGTATTTTACTAATTATTAATAACCGGGTAAAATAACAATATTTTAATTAAATCGCTGCAAGATAAGCCGAAACCAAAAATATATCTATAATACCAGATAATAACCATAAGGTATATATTAGCATTAATAATAAAATGGCCGAAATATTTTATTATAGCGATAATGCCGTTAACGATATTCGTTATAAATCCATCGTTAACTACCTGAACGATCTAGTACCTTAATTGCCGGAAAATCCTATTACGCCTCAAGTTAAAAAACTTCGCATAACGATCCGATAAGTAATTTTTTGCCCTAATTATTTCTCGATAATTTTATTAATATTTTTAGCGCCTATTACTAGCTTAAGGCGGGAATACTTTACCAAATATTCGTGCAAAAAATAATAACAAACTTTTATTTGCGCGTCGCGCTAAAATTGCCGAATTTACTACCAACAAAATTGCGAATCTCCTAATCCAACTTCGTTACATATCTTAACCACTTTCGGCAAATAACGCCCTCAAAAATCAAAACGATTTTAACGTTAACATTAAGGCTGAAGATATTAAAGAAATTGCCTTTACATTTCGTTCCGTAAGTCCAGATTATTTCCAGATTATTTTATTATTTTATTTTTTCTAGCGCAACTTTAAGCGATTTAACACTTGGCGTAATAAATAATATAATATCGTGAACGATTTATACTTTAAGCTATATTAATATAAAAATAACCCTTAAACGCTTTTAAAGGTTATAAATTCTTGCTTACAAAAATATTTCGGCCCTGGGCATAATTTTCGGCAGTTACCCAAAATACTTTTCACTTACGAAAAAAGGTTTTTACTATATTACTTAACCCGTTATAAATTTTATGATATTTCTACTTAAAAAAAAATATCCTCGCTGAACACTGTAGAAAAAAAAAATAAACCTTATAAAAAGTTGCCGCGGGTTTCGATTTGGGCAAATTCGAAACTGGAGAAAAAAGCTTGCCTACTTAGCTGCGTCGAAACCTAACGCTATAAATAAGTATGTTAATAATTATGTTGAAATAATTTTGAAATAATTTAATTAATTTTTAAAACGCCTATAAGCGGACACCCGGTCTATCTAAAACTGTACGGTATTCCACTACCAAAAATTACCGGCTTTATAACCTGGCGCAATAAGGCCAACGAAGAACATACTACATATTATTTCGATACCACATCCCACGGCCTTATTCCTAAAGTTCGCCCCTGGCGTTCGAATTTCCCCTCTATTACAGGTATGTTACGGGAAATTATGGGATAAGGGTTTAATTGCATTAAGGGACCTAAGCAGAAATGGTTTCAAATATATAAAAGCAGTAAGGATTGGTCGGATCTTAAAGTTAACGTATTAATTAAGGGCGCAAAATTTTTTTTAAAAAACTTATTAGATAAGGCCTTTAAAAAAGGTTTAGCGTTATTAGCTGCGCCTATGTCAAAGTTATTTCTGCCGTTTTCGGCAACGCGAGCCCTAGATCTTGCACAGGTGGAGGCTTTCCGTAAAAAAAGCCAGGAATAGTTTGAGTTAAAGGCAGTTATGGCTTTAGCTTGCTGGCCGCGACGTAAATAAGTTTCCTATTTTTTCCCCGCTAGGTGAGGCTTACAGGAATAAATGGTAATAATAGACTTAGTTTATTATATATAATAATTATTTTAAATTATTTCAAGGTTTTTAAAAGAAAAAATAAATATACGATTTTTACTTCGTTCGCTTAAAGGTTATATGTATTATATATATAATATAATAAATATTTTACATTATTTCTTTATTTTTTAAGAATAATAAATATATATCTAACATTTATTTATTTTATTTAAGGGTAATATATATTATATATATAACATAATAATTATTTCAAACTATTTCCTCACTTTTCTTTAATAAGTCTGGAATTTACGTACTTTGTTAATAGGTAATCGTAAGTACCTAATAGGTCCTTGGTATTACCCGCGGGTACCTAATGTGTAATGCCAAGGATCCATTGGGTACCCGCGGGTAACTCTGACTTGCGCCAAGGACCCATGGGTCACCTATGGGTCCTTGGCATTACCCGCGGGTACCCGTGGGCCGTGGGTAATTTTTGATGGGTGGTTCCTGTCAGATATAGAGGACCTTAGTTGTGTTCTATTAAATGGCTAGTTGCGTACCCTTTCGTAACGCGTACTGATCCTTGAAGTAATCTAGCCCCGGAACATATATGTTCCGATCAGAGGGATATCTCCATATATGGGGTGCTAGCGTACCCCTGCTAGCTAGCACATCTTCCTAACGCCTTAACGTAATTATGGCATTAATCGTCATACTTTATCACTTCTTAGAGCTATAACTTTCTATTTTACCTTTCCTTTAACGATTAAATCCTTTTAATTAGTTAATTCCTTTTTTAAAATAACTTTTAAAGTTTTCTTTCGTTAATTTAAGGTTTTTATAATATTTACTAATTTTAATTATTTTTTAAAATATTTAAAGGTTTTTCGTAATAAGGTTTTAGTTAACCCATCCGCCAGTATATCGCCTGTCGGTATATAATTTATTTTAATCAGGTCCTTTTTTATTACCTTTCGTAACCAGTAATTATATATATCTACGTACCGTAATTTTATTTATAAAAATGCGATATCGGCGTTAGTAAACTATATAATTTATTAATTATCGTATTATATATTTAATAATTCCGTATTTAAGGTAACTTTTAATTTTTTAATTAATCGAAAATTAAATAAGGTTTTTTTTACAGCCTGCGTAAAAAATAATAATTCCGTTTTTATTTTAAAAGTAATTATTATATTTTACTTATTCGTTTATTATTTTATTATTTTTTTAAATAGCTTTATAACGTAAGCTTAAAAACTTTTTCGATCGATCGTCTTATTTATAAAAGCGGTATCGTTTTAAGTATTTAACGAATCCGTATCCTTAAACTATAACGTTAACGTTTTGGTACTGATTAGGTATAATATAATTCGATCGGCAGTTATATAATATACGTTATTAGGGTTTATGTTAAATCGTACGAATTAAGATATTATAAAAGATATATCGGGTCGTATATTAACTGTAACGTATAAAATAGAACTAATATTTTTTAATATTTATTAATAAAGCCTAAATAAGCTAGATTAAAGTTCGGTAATAACTTAATGTTAATTATTAATTTTTTTAAGAAATTATTTAAACTTTTTTTAAGAATTAAGTTAATTAATTTATTTATAAAATCGGATTAAAATAACCAGACCTTTTTACTAAATTTGTTATTAATTATTTCGATCCCGAAAAATTATTATAAGTCCTTATTTTTTATAAAAATATACCGTTTTTGTATTTATTAAATTAATTAATTAACGAAGTCCTAATATTTTTTATTATACGTAACGATAATATCGTTAACATAAAAGAGCAAAAATATTTTTTAACGAATAAAATAATATAATTCGTAAAAAACGGGGTTAAGTTTTAAATTCTTAAGCGTACCGGTAAAGTTTTTTTGTTAAATTAAAAAGGATTTTTTTAATCCGTATAATACCTTTTTGATTAGGAAAATTTTGTTATATTATAAGTATTTTAAGGATATTTTTATGTATACTTTATAAGGTAAATTTGCGTTAACGAAGGCGTTTATAACGTTATATTACTTAAGTTTTAGGTTAAATTTAGCCGTTATAACGATTAAAATTTGAAACGACTTTTTAGTTAACGTAAATACGTATATATTTTTATAAATATTTTTAAATTATTAATCGTTTCGTACGACGAAATAGGCTTTATACTTTTGGAACTAGTTATATTTATCGAACTTATAAACGTATATTTATATATACCTTAAAATTTATTTTTTTTAGAAGAAAATTAATTAATAGCTTTTTAGGATTTTATTTCCTTATAATTTTATAAATAAGTTTTTTCGACTTTATAAAATAACTTTTTTAACGGGTATATATTTAACTTTTTATGACCTTACGGCGGTAACGGTAAGTTTTGCTTATATATCCGGCTTAACGGCCTAAATAACATTTTTATTTTTAATATATATAAACTTTTCCAATTAAAATAACGCGTATTTCGGGTTTTTATTCGCCTTAAACTTCCGCAGTTTACCGGCCGGTTATCGATCGTCCTTATAAAGTAAGTTAGCTATTTTGTATTAAACGTAATTTTTTATATTTTATAATCGTTTTAAATAATATTATCTCGGTACGGAATATACGGAAAATTTATGTTTTTAATCCGTAAAATATTTTCGTTTTTTATTATTATATTAGCTTAAATAATTTGATAAGAACTTAAGGTTATTTTTATTTTTTCCGTTAACGTAATAATCGTAATAATTATTAAGGCAAATACTGGCGATAATAATAGGTTAAGGAACGGAAAAGGTTCGAATATAACGATCGTATAAAGATAATTAGTTTTATACGAATAGGTTTATTTTTTATTATCCCGTACGTTTTTTTGGACGCTTATGTTACTTTAAAAGTATTCCTTTTGTCCAGCCGGTAATTAAATTATTTCGTTTAGGTTTTTAAATTTTTTTTTATATATGTATAAGGTAGCCGTTAGCTCAATTAGGTATTTTTATTTATCGGAATAAATACCGTAATTCTTTTTTGTAACGTATAAAAGGTCGTTTTCTAAATCTTTAATATTACCTAAAAAGGTGGCCTTTTTATTAAACTATACGTTTCGAATAATAATAATTTTATTAATTAATAGGTTCCAGATTTCGTAAATATTTGTAAATTGGTAGCCGACGAGGTAGCCAATTTACCTTTTAAAATTTAGTTTTTAAAGTTTTTATTTTTTTTATGGCGGTAATTATTATAACGTAAGCTATATAATTATATATTCGTAAGTAAGTTTGTTAAAATTTCCGATTAAATATTATAATACCGTTTTTATATACCAGGTAAATGTAATAAATTTCGTATAGGTTTTACTAAAAAAGAATATATTTAAGGGTACGGTTATGTAAATATATTATAATTTTAAAGATATATATAATTAAAAACGAAAATAATTTAGCGTTATTTCGTATTATAATCGCTTTTTTCTTAATTATATCCTTTAAACGTTTTATATTTTCGTTTTAAACCTAAGTATACTGTATTAAAAGTTTAAATTTAATATTAAAAAAAAGCGATTAAAATATATCCCGAAATTAATAATTTTTTAAAATTTCGTTATCGTATTCGATTATTTATGGAAATACTTTATTTTAGTTTTTTAAAGTTCCTAAAAGGTATTAAAACGTTATAATTAATATATCCTACTTTCGATTTTTAAGGTAAATATTCCAGATAAAACTTAAGTATTTATCGGTAACAAATATAACGTATTTATATTTTTTAAGGTTTTTTTCGAAGTTTATATAATCGATAACGATTCGTTATCTTAATCGGAACGTTTTTTTTTAAGCTTACAGCGTATTTACCTTTTAACCTTCGCCTTATTACATATTTAATATTCTATTATTATAAAACCCTTTAAGTAAACGTCCTTAATATAAAATTATAATTAAGCGATTATTTCGGGCCTTAAGTATCCTAATTTTAAGTACTATAACGTACCGTTACCGGTTCGCGGTAATTTCGTTATATATAAGTTAACGTTTCGTTTATAGGCAGTTAAAGTTATATAAGGTATTATTACGTTAATATTTTCGATAACGAATTAATTAAACTTATTTATTAACGTAACAATTATTTAATTAAATTTATTTCGAATAAAATTATTATTTTTCCGATTATTTTATTAATATCCTTTTTTCCGAAACTATCGGAATAATACCAGATTATATACGAAATTTTCGCAATAAATAATATCGTATAAACGTAACGTTTTTGGGCCTATAAAGCTTTAAAATAATACGTTTATTTTTCCGTATCCTTTAATCGGAACAAAGCTTTTTTTTTGCGTATATTTCGTTACTTTATACGGTTAATTTAAAATTTAAAAATTTACTAATAAGATTAAAAATATATATCGTAAACCTTAAATTTAAAATAAATAAATTCCTGAAGGGATAAAACGAAACGTTTATAACATTACGTTAATTAATAATTAAAAAATACGTTAGGATTCGTTTTATTTTTTTTTAAAAATTAATCGGTTTTTTATATAATTAGTTTTTTTATACTTTTTAATAAACGATTAACCTTTTCCTTTAAAAATTAATTAAAATTAAATCGTTAATAAATTAACTTTATTATTTCGTTATTAAAATAGAAATTAATTAAAACCTTATTAAGAAATATATAAAAGTATTAAAGTAATATATAATAAGGGCTTAAATATACCTTATAATACGTACCTTAGGTATTTAATTTTTTGCGTTTTCGTTTGCTAGCATTTCGGTTTATATTAAAACCTTTACGATTACCTCGTTTCGGCTTTCGTCCAAAGGTTTTTTTTTACGGTTAGCGGTTAATCGGTTTATTTTTTTCTTAATTAAGGTTATCCTAATTAATAAGGTTTGTAATAATCTTATGGAACGTTAAAAACGTTATTATAATATTTCGTAATATAAATAAGAAATAGGTTATAATTTAATAATTTAAAAGATTTACCGTTACCTTTTAATAATTAATCGTACCGTTATTAATTTTTTTTATTATTATTTAAAAGGTTATTATCTAAATTTTTACGATAAAAGCCAAAGTTGTATATAAGTCGTTAACTTATATAATTACCGTTTTCGTTTTTAGGATACCGTATTATTATTTTTAAGTTATTATTTTTTATTATTTTACGATTTATTCGTTTAATTTTTTTATTAATTTCGAAATTTACCTTAATCGTTTACGATATTTTCGTTAGGTATTAATTATAAGTTTATTATCGTATACTTTGCCGGATTTAACCAGCTTAACGTATTATTTTCGTAAATTTTTCCCTAAAAAAAATTATTTCTTTAATCGTTAAAAATATAAATTTTAAAATTTATTTCGTAAAATCGTTAATATTTTTACGGAAATTTTCGTACTTCCGGTTTTTAGAAATATATGCCGTAAAGTTCTAAATATAAGCTTATTTATTTTCGGTCGTTATTTTAAAAATATTTATCAGACGGTCCGTTCGATCGGCCTTTTCGACGTATATAATTTCGGAAGATTATTTGGTCGATTACGTCGTTTGTATCGTTTGGTAAAGTTATTTTTTCGGGTAGGCGGTTATATCGGGTTTTATAGGTCTAATAGGCTATGGAATATCCTGATTAGGATCGATATAGTTCCAAATATCAAGCGCGTATACCCTGGATTGGAATTCGCCTTTGAAACGATCCCAGTCCTTAGGTCCTTTGTAAATGACTGAAGACGTCGACGGTACGGTCGCCATTATTGTTATTAATGTATATAAGGATAATTGTTACTGATATACAGCCTATATCGTTTTAACAACAGCTAATCAATTAATATATATGCGAATTAAGCGAATGAGATTCTTAATTGTCAGATATAGGGGACCTTAGTTGTGTTCTATTAGATGGCTAGTTGCGTGCGCTCTCGCAACGCGTACTGATCCTTGAAGTAATCTAGCCCCGGAACATATATGTTCCGATCAGAGGGATATCTCCATATATGGGGTGCTAGCGCACCCCTGCTAGCTGACAGTTCCTCCCTCACCCTAAGACGGTAAAGCCCTTGGTCTGAGGAGTAGGGCAAACTTACTGCTACCATGACCTCCTTTAATCGTGCGACAATCAAAGGGGGAGGAGCTTTTGCGGATGTAAGTGTGTCTGGTATTAGTGCCGTGTTCCCGGAGGCGGACAAGAAATAGAACCTGATAGGCGTTGCGCAGAAGAACAACCCCTTTGCGAAAGCAGCAGCCAATGGCGGAGAGTCGGGCAATGATTTGCCTGCTGTCGGTGATGGGCCGGGACGGATGATCGCCCCGGGCGCCGGTCGCCGGTCGCTGTCGGAGAGATTCAACGTCAAGGTCAACGCTCAGACTGGCGGCGCGACCTGCACGATTCCCATCGAGACCAGCAAGGGACGCGTTGGTGCCGGACCGGCGCTGAGCCTCGAATACGGATCCGGGACGGCTACCGCGAATAGCGTCTTCGGCATGGGATGGGGCTTGGCCGGCGTCGACTCCATCACACGCAAAACCCTGACCGTCCCGACCTACGATGATGATCGCGATACTTTTGTCCATTCCAGCCTGGGCGACTTGGTTCCCGCCGAGAGGCCCGTAAAGACTGTCGATGGTTACCAGGTCCGCGAATATTGCGCTCGGTTCGAGACACAGACCACGCGCGTCGAGTACTGGACAAAGCCTTCCGGTCAAGATACGTTTTGGCGAACCATATCCTCAACCAACGTCGTCACCATCTACGGCCGGGGCGACAACGATCAAGTCTTCCACCTTTCAGATGGTCTCAAGAAGGTCTTCTCATGGCTAGCGTCAGAAGAGTATGATGGTCGAGGAAATCATGTTGGGTACGTTTACAAGGCCGAGAATAGCGCGGGCATCCGCCATGATCGCGATGTGTTTGAAAAGGCGCACCCGCCATCGCCACAGCGCTACCTCAAGTCTATCCTGTACGGAAACACGACCCCGAGCCGCTCCATAGACAATTGGAGCGACGTAACTCGGCCTTCCGAGTGGCTGTTTGAGATTATCTTCGACTACGGCGACCACGGGGATGAACGGCCGACTGCCCAAGAGGAGCATGCCTGGGAACTCCGGCCCGACCCTTTCTCCAACTACAATAGCGGCTTCGAGATACGCACTTACCGTCGGTGCCACCGCGTCCTCATGTTTCACCACTTCCCGTCCGAACTGGGCCGCCAGGACTGCCTGGTTTCTTCGACGTGCTTTGGGTACGAGACGGACGAACGCTCAGGCGCCTCCTTTCTCCAGTCATGTGTCCAGAAGGGTCATACCCCTAAAGGAGAAACCGACTACTGGACGCTCTCACTGCCGCCCGTCGAGCTTTCTTACACGACGGGTCCTCCTTCTCTCGCAGCTCTACCCGTTAAAGAGCTGGATCTACGCATGTCTGGTCTAGACACCCCGGCAGCGCAATGGATCGACCTTAACGGCGAGGGTGCGCCCGGTGTGCTCACGAAGGCCGAGGGCGCAGGATGGTACTACCAGCGGAATCTCGCCCGGGACGGCCACCCGCAGATTAAAGAACCGCTCCCGGTGGCCGTTGCACCGAACACGGCGCAGTCTGCTGCGACGGGCTGGCATTTCGAGGACATTCGGGGGAACGGGCTGCTAGACGTCGTGGTCGTCACTTAGGGTTAGGGTTAGGGTTAGGGTTAGGGTTAGGGTTAGGGTTAGGGTTA
>QJNX01000311.1:0-70586 GCA_004155925.1 Monosporascus sp. MG133
TTTTTTTTTTTTTTTTTTTTTTTTTTTTTTTTTTTTTTTTGCTTCGGCGGATTTGAATAATTTGGCCGATTTGCAATCCCTGGGAATCGGGCCTATTTTGTCTGATGGGTTTGGCTAGTGTGGAACTGCACTGCGAGTCCCTAACGGTAGAGGGGCGTTTCCATTCTCTGTCTTTACATTTCGGCATAGTCACTCTCTCCCCGGAGCATGTTGCCCTAGGTATAGGTCGTGGCTAGGAGACACAGCATTATACTCGGGAGCGAAAGAAGCATAACGATGCTGTCATTTGTTGTCACAACATTTCCTCCTTGCTGAGCTTCGGCCCGAACTCGCTCGTGCCGACAGATTACCGTGTACCCTCTGGTATTTGCCAGCGTTTCGCCCGCGGGTGTTGTTTCCCTTGCCATACCGCGTCGTGCTTTGCAGGCATACGATGCGGTGTGGCTGGATTGATGATAAGATATGTGGAATTATTGTTGACAGGAGGTATTATTTGGTGACAGGACAAATGGGCCTCCCAGGTATTCATGCCTGGTAGCATGTCGTGGAGTCTGCGGGTTGGATCCGCGTAGACGGGGAACCGACAACCCGTCTCCTTGGGGTAGGGTGGGCGTCGATGAGCTTGGGCGAGCCGCAGCCGGTGACGGCGATGAAGGTGCTGACGGGCGGCACCGTTACCGTCTCCTCACAGTAAGTATATTGCCCGGGCCGGGGTCAGATCCGCGGAGAAGGTATCGAACGATAGCGACCGAAGATAAGGCAGTACGAGACTAGCCAGCATGGTGTCCAAAGCCAGGTATGCGTGTTTGGTAGTTGAAGTATTCAGTGTTGATGATGTCGTCAAACGTAAGGAGCATCAGGACTACACAGGGGCTAGGGTAGAGCATAGAACGGTAGAACTGTCAGCAGGAGGCTCCGAGAACTTTAAGCTCTAACCCTTGACCTAGTGAGCCAGCTACTGTTAAAGATTAGCCTGCTGGATCGCCGCAGGTCCTTGATTTTCTGCGCGAGAGGTGCGGACGACAAGGCCGTGGTACCCGGGTCATCCGAAGCTGGAGCCGGGATGAGAGGCAGTTTGATCGAGAGGAAGTTTGGGACTTGATGAAAGAGGGCAGAGCGACGGTTTATCGTTCGATTCACCGTCTTCTTCTGAATGGTCTTCCGGCCTGATAGTCCCATGCGATGAGAGGCTGCTCTCCATGTACGACATTAAGCAATTCATAACTTGGAAATTTATGCGCCGAACCCGGTTCCAGCGGCAGCGCAGCCTATGGCCGTGAATAACGATCTCGCCAGCAAATATCTGGTCATGCAACTTCACTGCTGCCTCTTTTGTGTAGAAGGCGACCTTGGCGCAGCAGGTAAGATGTCCGTCAGCAGGGAGACTGATATGCGTCGCCAATACCTTTCCGACCTCACGGAAAGATGACACTGTTTCTTCACTGATTGGCCTCATAACTCAGACCGTCTGGGCTCCCGTGAGGAACTCATGGAGCCGAGTAGGGCTGCCTGCCGGAGTCTCTGCCGGGCCGGACATGCTGGCCACCGAACCTAGCCCCCTTGTGTATCTAGTATATGTTGAAAGGAAAATCGCAATGCTGAAGTACCTGATCTCATGAGGCATCCAGAAAGACAGCATCGGGAATGGGAAGCACCCGTCGGTGCCTTGTGCCGTTTCGCCATTCCTCTCATCATTGGCCATCTCTTCCACTCTCCGAGATGAACCATTCGTAGTCCCAGTCATAGAAGGCCTTTCTAATGACACGCTCCCCAAGCCCTCGGGCTGGTCACTTTGGGATGGCGAGATTGCGGCTGGACATGAGACGGTCACGGCGGAATTATCTGGCTGGATTTTGGCCGGGGTGTCATAACTCCAGTGGGGCGGCTGGCCATCGTCACTGGTTGCCTGGCATCGCAGCCAGCGGTGGTACACGGTCCGGCTAGGATGGTAGCCCGAAGGCAACTGCCTGGATCTTCTGTCTCTGAAGTTGTTGCCTCTGAAGTTCTTCATAGTCACCATCTCCCCAATACAGGACCGTTAAGCCATGGCTCGGGCCGAAGGAGCCGTCCCAGCCGGCGCCGACCCCTAGTACGAGTCGCACAAGCTGGACATGCATGTGTGGTGACAGGAGGGGGTAATCCAACATCTCTTCTTTTTTCCCTTCTGAGCCACCCATGAATCACTGGATCCTGTCATTCCCGGCGGTGCCAGGCCAGCCGTCGAAGCGGCACTGGTCATATCAGGAGTCATGTATCTTTTAGCAGGCTCTTGAGCTTCAACAGATGCGGCCAACTGTGCATCCAGTTGATGTGCCTCGGCATGCTGTTCTTGTGCGGCGTCTTCGGAAAGGATGGTGTCTATTTGACCTGCCGCTGCTTCTTCTCCTCGTAATTCTCCTAAAGGGGGAGCAGGTTAACTAACGCAGGCTGGCTTGGGTACGGAGTTCGCAACAGTGTAAGAGCTATGCTTGAGAAGGCAGCAAGAATCCTAAATCTGAGATGCGATGGTCCCCCAGTTGCTGCCGGGAGTTTTATACTCCTTGCAGTGGGCTTGCATGGCTTGCAACCGACTCATCTCGCGGGGATCGCCGGAGCCTCCAACGACAATGAAAGTCGTACAAGGAGGTAGAGGATCATATATGCGTTTGGTGCGCTATCGCCGGAGACCGTGCAGCTCGAGAGACATCTCGCAGCTCCGTATACTCGTCTTTAGTGTCGATATGACTTAAGACAGCTCGAGTGTCAGGGGTGAGATGGCACGGATGAGAGCCATACTGTAAGCGAGCCCATCCTCGATGGGAGAGCATCAGAGCTTAGCCGGCGGCGGGCTGCTGGACGCTGGGCAATGGGACCGGGTCAGCAGCTGTATTTTCTAGGAAGGTTGTAATGTGGTGAAAGGAAAACGGGGACATTGATGCGGTCCCCCAACTCTAGAGATGATCGAAATGATGTTGAGACGGGTTCTCCACAAGATTGAAAGCGACATGGTCCTTGACCTGTTGCGAATATTGATCTCCTTCCAGACGTGGGATCTGACAGAAGGGTCGACAACAGGTCAACTCCCAGAAGTTCATGGATCAAGAAGAACGAAAGGATTATCGATGTGCAATAAATACCGACAAAGACTAATAAAGTGCCGATGGAGTCGTCGGTCATACTTGTTCCTTGATTCGGTCAACGAAGCTTTGAGTGGCGTGCGTCACTATGTTCTTCAGCTCATCGGAGAGCTCTTGGCGAGGACGACCGAAAAGATTGACCCGCTTTGCAGGCGGTTCGAACTGGGGTCTACTGTAATTAGGACCGGACGTCGGGGACAGAGCGGCGCCATCTCTGAGGTGGACTCATCGATCGCATCCCCGAAGGAGCACCCAGACAGCATGGGCTGGCGAGTTTCCTACGGCATTAGGCGACGGTTTAGGCAAAGCGACAGCAGATACGGAGCCAAAGCCGAAACCATACCATCGACTGGGCGGGTGGTGATGGCACTGTTGGGGATGAGGCCACCTGGTAAAGTTTTAGCTCGTCTTCGGGGACAATTTCCCATTCTCTGCTAACGGACGCCCATGGAAGGTCACTATTTAGACCAGGGAGTTCGCAAGACAACCAGTCCGAGACGTCGGTAGCTGGTTTAGTTGCACCAGAATGTGATTTGAGTTCGATGTTGTATTGAGCTGCCAGCTCTCCGGTAGTACCTCACATCCGGACATTGTGTCTTGTCATAGAGAATCTTGAAGGGTTCGACGCCAATCATGCGTAAACGCGCCCCATTGGTCGTTGGCGGGGAAGCGTCATCACTTGTTGGGTTTTGGGGCGCAAGAGATCCCCGTTGTCGGTTTCTTGTCTTCTCCATGTCAAGTCGCTCCCTCTTCCTCCCCTATCGAATGCCGGACTAGGCTAGCTGTTTGTCTCCCGGAGGGGGATGCAGGGCAGGCCTCGCGTAGTCCTTCTTGACTATGAGGTGCCTTTACCGCGCCCGAGTAGACGAGCCCGTCTACTACCCCACGGACGATCTCAATCCCGTTCTCCTTGAGGTAAATGGCCTCCTAGACATCCACGTTCTGTATGCAGCGTCTGGGGCGCTAGAGCCCAGGATTGTGTCCGCCAAAATCCTGCGGGAAAGGATGGCTCTACCAATCTCTACGCTTCCTAAGTCTGCTTTGGCAGCATGGCGAGAGGAGGGTATGACGAGAGGAGGGTATGACGAGAGGAGGGTATGGCGAGAGGAGGGTAAACGACTATGCGGAACGGAATGGCGCTTATGCGGGTTACCTTAACCGTTGGGGCCGTTAGGCAGTTGTCTGATGTCGACCTAGACATGGCGACCATCCGCGAGAAACTGCCGGTGTTTACACTCGTCCTGGAGCCGCAGGACCATTGCCGACGGAGTAAAGGACCACTCCGCCGGCGGGCTGTTATCCATTTCGCCGCTTGACTTGGAGGTGCCGCTCGGCGCAGCGGCAAGTAGGTTGTACCGGTGCATCTTACTGCTGTCCATCTAGAAATGGAAAGATTGAATACGCCAACTACTACTCTCGATCCTGAGCCTGGGGCTTTCCTTCAGACCTGCTCAAGGGCCTGATGAAGGGAATGCGGGCCGACGCCCGTAGTTCGACGAGCCGCGTAGTGGCGTTTTCCTGCGCCCTTGACGAAGGTTCCTTCTTTGATCCATGCCCCGTCTCCTCGACATTTTCTCGTAGGCCAATGGCTTGGGTCAAAGCATACCCGTACCCCGGTCCAGGAGGCTTCCAGAGCGATGATTGTTTCATAGATAATACCCCCCTGAACCTAACAACGGATTGGTTACGAAACACCATTTGGGGGAGCGAGTTAGAACATACGAGTTCTCAGGGTCATGTGAGGCTGTAGTATGGCAACCAGATGATTCTAGTAGGCTCTATCACTGTAGGCCCCGAACTGCAATCGGCCGATGAGTGTTATAGTTGCCATTGTAGTTGTCTGTCTGGTAACCATAACGGCAGTCTATGGGTGACTAGTAACCTTGACTTGCTCCCAAGAGCCAAAAGGCATCCTACGAAGTCTCGTAACCTGCTGTCGAACGTCGCGGCGATTTTAGCGAGGAAAGATTACGTCAAGACAAGGGTTTAAGTTGAGAGGATGATTCTTGTCGAGAGGAGGATTTTGCGGTGAAAGGAGGGGGTTATGACGGAAGCAGTATCCGTAAGTGTCCAATAGTCCAGATGGAGGTTTCCCGGAGACCATATTCGTTCCCAATCCTCCACGGGCTCCCCCATCTTTCTTGGCCTTCCGTCGTAGGTCCTTGGGAAGACGGTGCTGCCCCTTTCGGTAGATCCAGTGAGCCGAGCCGCGGTTGAAGATTGGCCTGCTGGATCGCTGCAGGTCCTTGATACCTTGCGTGAGAGGAAATCATTCAGGGGTTTTGTTGTAGACTAGCCCCCAGTTTTCCGATTTTCATCAAGAGAGAAGCGAATTTCTTGAGAAGAGCTGACCACGTTTGTCGAGTACCATTGGCGACAATTACAGTCGCATTCTGGCCAGCTGTAGCCAAGACTGACACAGTGTACCCCATAACGAACCCAGTTGCGACGAGAGCGGCTTGGCTCAGACGTTGTCGTGGTCGCTGATTGTGTTTGGTAGGGAATGGCGTGCTCTCATCCAAGTACCCATAAGTCGGTCTAGACCAGCCAAAGGGGAATTGTTGGCTCGATATGAAAGATCGGTAGTCCTCTTGATGAAAGCAGGCAATTTCTCTATTGATAGAAGGGGTTGGGGTGATAGGAGGGCCATAGCCGTAGTTGCACACCATCCGCTGCAGGTTCCTCGTGCCCTTTCTTGCCAGTGATGGTAGAAGCCTGGCTCGGGAAACGAGTACGTGGTCCCCTGCCGGAAACTGACACAATTGACGATATGGACGAAGCTCGACGGGCTTTGTGGGTGCCTGTTTATAGGACAACAACGTCCGGGGCTGCGCGACGTAAGAGATGGTCAATTCCGTTCCAGCGGGAAAGTTCATGCGCGCATTGAAGATGATGCTGTGTCGTGCCTTGTCGATGTAATAGTCGACATTGTTTCGGAGTCTTCCGGCCGTTAAACCCTAGCTCCGGACAAACAAATTTTCAGGTGTCACGTCCCCAAGAACGGGCGGCTTCCTCTCCCTATGGTTGCTATTTGTGTTGGGAGTGTCTGATCCAAATCTGTTTTGGAGCCGGGGTGAGTGCTGGAAGCATTAGATTTGTTTCCCGTAGGGGAGCTATGTCGGTTGCTCGTAATAGTAAATATGGTCTTGCCATTTCCGGTCTTAGCACCTGAGGAGGCCTGCTTCGAGACCTCAGTGCCCTACGTAGGGGGCGCGGTCTGAGTATACTGTAAGTGTCATCAGAGATCAGGCAGATGGCCTGGGGCCGCTGATGGTGGTCGCTATGACTTAAGGGCCGTAGGAAAAGACATTGTCGAAACTAGCTGGAATCAGGTAACCAGCTCTATCCCGCGAGCCTACGATTCTTTTTCCAAACGTCTCAATGGCCTTTATCCCGTTGCGTCGAATTCGGCAGAACAATGCTCCTATTCTCCGAGAGACGAGACAGGTGGGGGCAGGGTCGTGGGCAATGTTCGTCAGGACTCAGGGGTTGTAGTCTCGGTAGTCTCCTACAGATATCGACAAAGCGCCAGGTAACTGTGGACGAACTTGCCCGTGTGTTTGATAGGAGGACCCATAGTCTCTCAGTAGTGAACCATGGATTTTGAAGAAGCCCAGACAGGTGAGGACGTGGTCGCCGGTAGTGATGGGGAGGACTCAAGCTGCAGTCGTCGATAGGATAGCAAGAGTATCGCCGAAGACAGGGCAGGTGAGGGCGGGGTCGCCGGCCATGATGCTAGGAGTGTCGTAGTCTTGTAGAGTTGTAGTATATAACTCTGAACGCTGGAGATAGAGAGTATGAAAGAGTTAAAAGAGGCGTATTCGAAGATGGAGGAGATGGGACTCTGTTTGTGGTCTCTAGAGAATAGTATGTAAGAGGGTATGTGTAGAGGAAGAGAGTGTGTGTAAAGGAAGAGATGTGTAAAAGAAGAGAGTGTGTGTAAAGGAAGAGAGTGTGCGTAGAGGAAGAGGAACAGCTTAGGCGCCTGCCTACCTGCGGAAAAGCGGTTCAAGCGTACGTACAGGTATAAGAGGTGAAAAAAAGGGACATCGTGAGGAGAAGGACATCGTGAAGTAACATAGAAGTCGTGAAGAAGAGAGAGAAGTCGTGAGAACGACGGCGCGTTAGAGTAACTGTCCAGGCGTCTCCAGATCACCCGGAGGAGTGGTTCTAGATGAAGTACGGTCAAGTCTATCTATGTGAAGAGAGATTCATGGTGAGAAGAAGAGAATCGGTGAAGGAGAGAGAGAAGTGGTGCAGAAGAGAGAGACACGGTGAGGGGGAGAGAAACGTGGTGAAGACAGGAGCCCTGGCGGAAAAGTGAGAGAAGTGGTGAAAATAGAGGATGCCCGCAGCGTAAGTGCTCAGGCACCTTCAAATCCCGCGGAAGAGTGATTCAAGTTGCAGTATGGGCAAGTGTGTATACTTGACGAAGAGAGAGGCATGGCAAAAGAAGAGAGCAGTGCTGAAGGAAGAGGAGGTGTGTAGAGAATATATACCTACCTGTACTTCAACTAGAAACACACTCCTCGAGGTTTAGAGACAGCTAAGCACATAGATAGAGAAGAGAGAGACATAGTCACTAGAGAGAGAAGCGGTGCAGAAGAGGGAGAAGTGGCGTAGAAGAGAGCGAAGTGGTGAAGAAAGCAGATGTGCGTAGAGCAGCTATTCAGGTGTCTTCGGATCTCGCGGAGGAGTGATTCCAGTGGGCATACAGCTGTGTATAGGTGAAGCAGAGAGAGAAGTGACGCGAGGAAGACGATGTGTGTAGAGAATGGGCGTAGAGATGTGCGTAGAGGATGTGCTCAGCTATTTCCAGGTCCGGGGGAGAGTAGTTCTAGTTAAGTACTCGTAGGTATACATAGATAAAGAAGAAAGAGGCTGGTGACATGAGAGACAAGCGTTGAAGAAGAGAGAGAAGTGGTGCAGAAAGAGGATGCGGAGAGGAAGTGCTCAGGTGTCGTTGGACTTCGAGGAGAGCTGTTCTAGTTGGAGAACAGGTATATATGTATAGAGAAGAGAGAGAAGCGAAGAATGAATGCGTTATTCTGGGGAATGCGGAGAGGTATTCATAGAATTCTTGAAAGAAAGGAAGGTAACGGTGATGATAGACGTGGCTATAGCTATAGCCCAAGGTGAGATGAAACTTTATAACGGTGAGGGGATGTGAAATCGTTATATCGTTTCCCTGTACATCGTGAGATCCTCCGAGGCGGGAAGGAGCACGTATAGGGGTCGGCGTCAGCTAACTACGGTCCGCCTCGCCGCAGGAGCACGAATAGGGGTCGGCGATCATTCGTTACTGTCTGGGTAGGGGAAAGAGCACGTATCTGATTTATCTACCTCTAGCTAAACTTAGGGCCGAGAAGAACCACGCGTATGGGTGTTTATTGTGGGACATGCTGTCGGCTGCTGTCGAGTGCCGGGGTGTTTACGGGGGAGCGTGCGTGGGGATCGTACTATTTACAGCCACAGTTCTTTTTGGAGAGCAACTAAGTATAGAACAGAGCTCAGTTAGTTAGCTACTTGACGCTGGCCTCGCTGGCAACGCCGGTCTTGCTGACCCGGATGCTTCATAATCTGTGTTCGGTAGGGAAAACTGCTCGGCGTCCGTGCTGGTAACGGCTTTGTTGTCTATGGTTAAGACCGGTCATTATGTGCTTGAAAGGCCATACACAAGACGCCTTCGATTATGCTATAACCGGGGCTGAGAGTGAGAGGCTGATGCGATCCTGCCTCAGCTAAAGACCGAAGTCTAGACAGGGAGGATAGGGCTGGGAATGGCCAGTTCAATCTACCAAGAGATGAGGAGATCCAGCATCAGATCAGAGCGAATGATGGGTTACGGCAGTGGCTCTAATTAACGATAGTTCTATAGACAAAGCAGACGTTTAGACAGAGTCAAACAGGAGAGCCTGGAGAGCAGTCGGCAAATATCATTATGCAAACTACAAATCTCATACTTGTGACAAGGGGGCTTGAAGTTCCGTAGCTAAAACTTCTTTATTGAGTTCAACTAAGCGTTATATGCACATATCCAGAGGCAGATAGGAAGTCTTGGGCTAGGCAGACGTACTGACATCACAGTGGCAGTGCCTATCTCGTCGGTGTGCGTGCATTTCCCCTGTCTGATCACGGTTGGTCGGGGAAATCGATAGGAATCATGTTATCTATAAGGGTTCCCTCGTAGGGGGCAGATACATGGAAGTGGGGAATTCTTACTAGTATTCGATCTACTACAAGGCAACGCTGTCCATGCATCCAAATCCGGCAGCAACACCACCCTCCTCGCTCTTGTCCCCTTTGGTGCGCAGCAAATACCCGGCCTGCTCATTGTGCAGGACGGTCTTCGCCTGCTGGTCCCAGATGCACGTGCCGTAGATCCCGAGCTCGCAGATGACGCCCCCTTGCTCGAGCTTGCCGTTCCGCAGGATGACGTTCCTCACCGGCGGCGGCGTGATGAGCTCCATGAGGATGTACGATTTCCAGTGGGCCTCCGGGGCGGACTTTAGGAACTCCGGGATCGCGGTGCGGTAGACGTTGTTCCCCCCTCCCTCCCGTTGGGGCTTGAGGACGTAGGATTTGCACAGCTCCGGGTCGAGCGCGATCTTACGTGCCTTCATGCCGGCCTCAGTCTCGTCCAGGGGGTAGATGTTGGTGAATGTACTCGACAGTTCGGATATTTCGGCAGAATTTCCCGGAAGAAAACGGCTTAGGATGGGAGGGTTCGATGGCGTCTCGGGGGTAGCCAGGACCTGCTGGACCTTCTTGGTGCCGGCGACTTGCGTTAGAACGGTCGGGCACTTGATGGCAGCTGACCTCTCGAGGTGGTACCGGGCTTCCCATGCGGATTGATTGGGATAGTCGCTTGGCCCATAGCCTGACCGCATGTAGATGACGGCTACCTCAAATGTGTGAGCAGGTAGCTGTGGTGGCTTGTACAGTAGCTGTCGACCAGCACCATCAGCGATGCTCGTATGTTGCAGGATCTCCGAAAATGGGAGCCTGAATACGGGGATCACCGGGTCTTGAGATTTCTGCAGTTCATATTCGAGGTGGCGCTGATCAAATACATTCCTTTCTCCTCCTTGGATGAGGAATAGGACGCACTTCTCATGGGCGGTAAAAGAAGGGCCGTATTCGATGAACGCTTGGCGGATGCCAGCCGCCAGTCTTGACGCGCTCTCGCTTGTTGGCAGCCTCAGGAGTCCTCGCTTGATTGGATTCTCTAGCAAGGGATACTCAGTTGCAGCGAGATATCTGCCTCAAATTAATCTTCTTCCTTTCTTGGATAGCAGATGATCGCGTACTTGTGAAGCAGTGACGTCTGTGTCGATAGACCGCCGAACGAGGAAGCAATAGTATTGAACTCAACCTGTTTAACCTGCGGGACTGATCCGTTGGCATCTTGATGCACCATGTAATCAGACCGGAAGAGACCCAGGCTTTTATGCTATTCGTGATCAGTCCGGTTGCCCAAGCCAAGTGGTTTCGGGAGAGCTGTTTAACACACTTGTACATAGCCTTCCTCCTTGACCCGTAAATGGACCTTCCATAACTCTCTTATGAATTCGTCGCTATCACCGATGCTGCAGATTTGTCAATGTTCTTATCCACAGTGGAGCTGACGGTACGTAGAGTTTGCCGCACTTACTCCTTGACGATCTGAGCGAGGAAGTCTTCGTTTTGACTGATAGACGCATACAGCTCGTTATAAGTCTTTTGAACAGCCACAGCCTGGTTGAAGCAGACATCCGGGAATGGGCTAGGAAATAGAGTCACTGGAACAGCAGTGGCGAGAATTCCTGAAGGATCCGCCTCGCTAGGTATGACCGTAGGGGGGGGACGGACAGCCAGGCCATGCACGACGGCCCAGTCCTTGACAACCTCGGTCAACCGTTCCCCCTCGGAAGGGGTAAGCTCTGGTGGATAAACCCACATCTCTCGTCTATTGTGACGAGAGGTTCTTGTTGCACGTACGCCAACAGTCTTTTGCTACGTCTTGGGATAATATCCAATGACTGGATTTCTTCGCTGATGTGATGCCAGCTCAGGTATTAGTTGATGGGCCTGAGTTAATTTGTCCACTTCGTTCGGCCGAGATGGATGGAACCAAGAACTTTGTTAACAAGGGGAACAGACTTGAGGCCCGGAGCCGTTAGAACTAATTGTGATCTTGTCTACAACTAAGCCCCGGGAAGCAAGGCGTAGTCAGACTATAAGAAGGCTCTTCCCTAATGCTTATAAATCATTTTTATGGTACCTTGACAGAACCGTTTGGAGCCAGAACGATCGGGTAATGCGGCTGCGGAGTCCAGATGCAAGTGGGCCCCCACAGAGCATATTTTGACGACAAGCTCTGATACATATTTAATACCAACACTCACGATATGGGTAGTGCATAGATGTATTTATCAAGAATATGAGTATACCCCATTCAACAATTGAAGGACAAATATGCCCCTTAGAAGGAGGAGTATGCCAAAGAAGAAACCGTACCATAGAACCCGTCTGGCTGTGAAATGTATCGACCCCTCCCCCACCCCCACCCCCCACCTTAAAGCAGGGACTTTATCGATAAGCGGATCAATTGTTCTGGTCTCAACTTGCAATGAGAGCCTCCCGGGGAGTTAACTTTAGGGTGTGTTCGGTAGGGCTGGGAGATGAAGGGAAAGTGACATTGTTGCCCCACCTGTTTTGCATAAGGAATTATGCTTTTCGTCCCATGTACCCCCTAGCGCTTGAACTTGCTTACGAAAGCAACCCCTTTTTCTGCTATTAGCCTCTAACGTCGATTATGAGGTCATAAAGGTTAAAAGTAAATAAGTCTGACGATTTATAAGGCCATAAACGTCAAAATCAAATAAGACTGATGATTTATAGGGTCATAAAGGTCAAAATCAGTGTAAGCGGCTGCTGCTTCAGCGGCTGCTGCGGGAGCCCTCCGTCGCCGCTGCTGTTTCAGCGGCTGCGATCAGCTAGCCCTTCTAGGCCTGGTTGCCAAGGGTACATTGCATAAATCTTGGCAGCCGCTTGCTCATAAAGTCTCTCGATGATCGCTTCCTAATAGAGGAAGGCGTTATGGCTCTTTGAGTTTAATATGGGCTGGAGAGGCGAAAAGCTACACAGCTTCGCAGCCTCTGAGACCTACAGAACGCAGCCTTATACGTCACGTGCCTAGCCTTTTTCTTTTTCCGTCCAATCTATTCTGGTTTCACGTCGCCGCCACGACTTGATTTTCCCCACGGGAGTAACTAGCGCGTAACTTTTATAATATCGGTTCCATATCTGACGACTGCGACGACCTGTCGGGCCTGGCTGTGAATCAAGTCGCTTTCCCATGCGCCTCCCTACCTATCATTACTGCTCGTTACTGTTCAGATAAGATATTTTCAGTTGGATTAAGGAAATCACTACTCGGCAATGTTTTAGCTGTATCTGATTGAAATATCTACATAAGTTACCATTCCCAGAAGAGGCGGCGATCTAGATACGCATACGAGATATTGTACATATTTATGTTGACATCGGCAACTCGATTGTGTCCTCTATAGACCTGGTCACATATGTACTAATTGAAATCGCCTAGAAATCATAACGTCGACCTGCTCCTTCCGAAATTCGCGATATGACCAAGCTGTGTCCCTAACTGTCATATGATTATCCAACCGTCCTCCAATCCGATCCTCAGTTTTCGACCCCCTCGTCCACCAAACTCGTGGCTATCAACCATGAAATTCAATTTTCCAATATCTTTATAACTTGACGAGACGCGCCCTGCTACCGCGTAATTTCGAGATAGAAAAACAACCTGAGGGTCTTGCGGACTAAACAGCGAACAACTCGACCTGTACGCACGTATTTGGAGCTATGCTCTTCACGATCCCATCCTACAAAGGCGAAGATATTGCGAGTTTCTCGAGGTCTGCTCATCTACAATCTCTCGACGGCTGCGAGATCCTCTTAAGGTGAGCCAAGCTTGCTCCCCATCCCTTCTTTCCACATTGCGCCCACTCTCAGTCTCGGGACGAAAGTATCTTCATCAAGTCCCTTTTTGCCAGTAGCATCTATATCCGCGTTCGCTTCTTCCATATAGGCACCGCACCAAGGGTTCATTAGATGATGCTACTCTCTTACCGAGGACACGATTCTGTTTATTTCCTTTGAGATTTCGAGGCTCTTTTCCAGCGCTGAAGCCCACAGACACGCAGAACTGCTCCGTCTCGTCATTTTCTGAGCTTATGGGATCTCATCCAGCTATCACCTCCATATCACGACCGCACCTGACTTGGGATACTGACAGTTATTAGAAGAGGTTCCCCACGAACTTCTTGCATTCGGCACCAATGAGGTGAATACCTCAGAAATACCAACAAGATGGATGATCCTTGGGACTGGGACGTCGACAGGGTCGTGCAAGAATTCTGCACGCCAACCAGATCCTGGACATCCCACAAAGTACCCCCACAACTCCCACCGCCGGATCAGCTTGAGGCATCTCTGCGTGAACACGAAGTGGATGGATACATTCTCCTGACCTATACTGACACGACTGATCTTTACCGCGATCTTGGTATCAAGAAGCTCAGCTGGAAAAAGGAATTGGGAAATGCTATTGAGCAGTTCCGCCGGCGCAGCCCCCAATATCAGCGCCATCTACGAGAACAGGAGAAAGGCCCTGAAAATGATGACAATCCAGAACCACAGCCTCAGCTAGGGGAACCTACTAGTGATCTAGGAAAGAAGAGACTTTTAGGGGAACTTGTTTCATTTGAATCACTTCGTGACAGCGAGCGAAGAACAGAGCGCATGGGACCTGCCGCTTCGCCCAAAAATTTCAGCCTACTCCCTTCTCCCGCTCCAGCTCCGGCTATACCTTCAGCGCCTGAACCTCTCAGGCCGGAGCCTCTTAGCACTGGCGAACCGGCTCCGAAGAAACGGCGAATCGCCCCCACAATCATCACGACCGATGTCGATGTGAATGCGATACGCGATATACCAACCGCGGCGGACGAGATATCCGGAGTTTCGCCCGACCTTCCAGTACTGCCTATCCCAGCTGTTGACCCGTCCGAGGCTTATCTGGGAATGGATGCCGTGACTAGAATCGATATCGCTGACTTGGATTCCCCCATCGCGGACAACCCCTTGACTCAAGAAGATAAGAGTTTTAGTTTATCCCACAGCAGCCACTTGCCTCAAGGGCGGCGCCTGCAGGTGCATCGACTGTACAAACGCCTCTTGTTGCCAAGGCGAAGTCCCGCTAGGCTGATCCCAACCAAGCCGGACACAGTGTTTGGCGCAAATGATCCGAACCGTGATGAAGTACTACCTCTATACGGAGAGTCGGACAGCGAGTACGACTCGGAGACCTGGGAGGAAATGGAGGCTGAGATCGGCGAGCAAGGGGCTGTCGGCACTGGTGCTACCGGCCTTGAGACCGATCAAGTCAATTCCATCATAGATGAGGAGATTCAACGCTTGGTGGATAAATGGAATGAACACAGACTTCCGAAGCTTGTCCGCAGCGCCTATAGAGTGTGGAATCAGCCTCGAAGACGTGGTTATCTGAGACTTGCGATTGACAATGAGCGGCGACTCGTTGACGCTCTCGAGACGCGGATTACGAAGTATCGCGAGGAGATACTTCAACAACAGTTCTACAAGGAGGCGGACGTCCGACTGATGTCTCGCATTATGGAGCAAACTGTTGACGAGAAGCAAACAGCTTCCTGGAAGGTTGGCATCATGTCCTCTGAAAAAGAACCGCCGAAACCCGCACCTTTACCTCGGAGCTCAGTCAGGAAGTCGCGCAAGCCTAAACATGTGGGTGACAACGGCTCAGAAATCTTGACGAGTGAGTCCGACGAAGACGACTTGAATGGCTTCATCGTCGATGATGACATACCTTTGTCTGATGATGTTCCTCTTCCTCCCGGTTCCCCGATGGACCTATCCGTCCATGAGTCTCCACAGAAAGGAAACAGCATTGCCAATGGAGTTAAAGACCACGCCGTGGAGCAACATGACCTGGAGGATGCTTCTGAACTAGCGCAATCCGACAAAGCACTTGTTCCTGGTGCTCCCAGCAACCTGCGAACCCCTTCAAAAAACCGGCAAACACAAGTGCCCGTCATCGACCTAACTATCACCCCCGAACAGAGACTCGGGCCTGGGCCCCACGACAGCTCAACAGTCATACGCGAGCGGCGCAGTTCGATTATCCGAATCAAGGTGCCCAAGGCGGAGATGGGAAGCAGCCAGTCTTCATCTAAGGGACAGAAATCTAAGTATGCTTCATCATTGATCATGAGTATTGATGATTTGAGTCAGGTTGAGCAAATAATTGCTCAGCAACTAAAAAGCCTGGGTCCAAATTTTCTCTCGTATATCTTTACGCTTGCCTCAGAAATGAAATCGGAAGAGATCTGGAAGGATTTTATTCTGCCCGCCCTCGAGGTCCCAGTGTTCCCCAAAGGCCCCTATACAGAAGAGGAGATGGACATAGTCGTCGCCTTTCGAATCCTTCGCCTCTTTGATGTATGGCTGGGAAAAGAAATTCGCGGTTTTGGCCACTACAAGCGGCTAAGTGATGCGGAGAAGCGGAAGGTCATGGAAGACGGAAAGATAACACAAGAGGAATTTAGCCGATTCATCGATTTTCTAGACAGGGTCGGTGCCCGCTTCGACGGTTGGTCTAAGGTCGAACTCCGAAAAAAGGACGCACAAAGCGACGATCTACAATCGACTAGAGCAGCTGACCAGGCAGCAAGTGAAACCAACCCGGACTTCGACGACTTTAATATGGCAGAAGATGACATAGATGGCGAGGTCGCCGATGGATCCCCCTCTAAGAAGCGCCGCCCCAAGATCGTCCGTAATCGAGAGGCTCAAAATCTCCGAGAGATTGAGCGAGTGCTGGCGCAGGAACAGGAAGCGAGGAAGAAACAACTGCGAGCTAATCTGGAGCGACTCGAGGCTTCAGGAATCGTCATGGGTAGTCAACGAGCCATGATTATCAACGAAAGCAAGGAAGAAAATCAGGGCTTCATCTATGTCCACGATGAGATCGCACCCCGTATCAAAGAGCATCAGGTGGCTGGGGTCCGATTCATGTGGGATCAAGTCGTCTCAAAATCAGGCATAAGGCAGGGGTGCTTGCTGGCTCATACCATGGGCCTTGGAAAGACTATGCAGATCATCACGCTGTTGGTAGCCATTTCCCAGGCTTCCGCGTCCGAGGACGAGTCGATCCGTTCACAGATCCCAGACGAACTTCGGGAGTCCAGAACTCTCATTATCTGCCCGCCGGGTCTTGTGAATAACTGGCTAGACGAGATGTTATTCTGGGCCCCGGAGGACCATCATCTTGGTCAGTTTTTCAAGATCGACACAGCCATCCCAATCCCCGAGAGGCCAAAACTTGTTCAGAGATGGGCTCAGGACGGAGGCGTGCTTGTCCTTGGCTATCAACTTCTAAAATCCCTCATGAACGATGAACGTCTTCGAGACGTCCTACTTCAGGCTCCCAACCTCGTCGTTGCTGACGAAGCACACTACATGAAGAATCCGGCGTCGAAGACACACATTGCGACGGCCAATTTCAAGACTCAAAGCCGAATCGCTTTGACTGGTTCGCCCCTGGCAAATAATGTGGAGGAATACCATTCCATGATCAATTGGGTTGCTCCAAACTACCTATCCGATCTGCGGGAGTTTAGACAGGATTATGCCCATCCGATCCGAGACGGGCTTTCGGTTGACAGTAGCGCTTACCAGAAGCGAAAGGCTATCTCGAGACTGCACGCCTTGAAGACGACCGTTGGCCCAAAGGTGCACCGCCTGACGATCGCTACATTGAAGAACGATATACCCCCAAAGACCGAATTCGTTCTCACTGTGCCCCTCACCCAGATTCAGAAACAAGCTTACGAGTCCTACGTGAAATCATCTCAAGGAAGGTTCACCGTCGCAGATAATGCTACTACCAAGATATTTGCTTCGCTTAACATCCTTGGTCTTCTCTGTACCCACCCAAACTGTTTCTTGAAGTTCCTGGAACAGAAAGGTACTACTAAGAAGGGTAAACCAAAGAGCGACGAAGAATCCTCCGTTTCACTGCCTCCTCATCTCGTTAGTGACCAGATTTCATTATTGCGCAAGACGAAAGATATCGATCGGTTGTTCCATTCTTGGAAGATACCCATGCTCACCGCAATACTGGATGAATGTCGTCATGTAGGCGATGCCGTGCTTGTCTTCTCCCAGTCTATTCCGACACTCGACTACTTGGAGAATATTCTCCGAATGCAGAAGCGGACTGTGCAGCGGCTAGACGGAAGTACAGCTATAGGCAGCCGCCAAAACATGGTCAAGGAGTTCAATCGGAATGGTACCGAGGTCTTTCTTATTTCGACGACCGCTGGTGGTGTCGGGCTTAACATCACCGGTGCGAACAGGGTGATAATATTCGACTTCAAGTTCAACCCACAGCATGAACAACAGGCGGTCGGGAGAGCGTACCGCATCGGTCAGACCAAACCAGTATTTGTGTACCGCTTCGTAAGCGGTGGCACATTCGAAGAGACTCTGCTTAGCCGGTCAATCTTCAAAATGCAGCTGGCTGACCGAGTTGTCGATAAGAAAAATCCAATTCCCAAGGCCTCGCATTTCGGAGAGCTCTTCAAGATGCCGTTTGAGCCCGAGCAAAAAGATCTATCCCAGCATCGTGGTCGTGATACCGTAATTGATCGTCTCCTTGACTCAGAACTGCGAGCTGGCCTGAGATCAATCATACTCATGGATACTTTCCAGGAGGAGTCGCTCGAGGACTCGAAGCTAAGCGCAGACGAACGCCAAGAAGCGGCAATGCTAGTTGCACAACAAGAAGCACGCAGAGCTGGCAAGCCTTGGCATCCAGCTCCTTCTGTCATCCAAGAACATGGGGTGGGCTTAGGATACCCCCAGCAGACCGTCCGCGAGAGTGGGATTTTCAGTGGACCTATGCCAACCGCAGTAGCCGCTCCATCAGACAGCCGGGCCTCTCCTCATAATGAGGCGACTCCACCTCAAAACGCCGCAGCGACGCCGACTCTTCCGGCGCGGGCTACAACTGTGCGCCCCGAGCAGCCGAGCCTTGGTCAGCACCTACAACCCACGATGGGTGCTTCAACCAGCATACGCAATGCAGACAACATCCCAGGACGTGGAGAAACTAGCCAAGCCACCAACTTGAGTACAAATGCTTTCAATGCCGAGCTTAAGCGACTATTCGAGATTGATGCTATTGTTCCTAACGTCCAAGGGAAGAGGCGGCAACTAGCCCAGGCGATAGTCGCCTCAGTCGAGGAACAGGAAAACCAGAGATCTTACGACGAACAGCACAAAGCCAAATGGGCCATCGTGGAGGCTGCGAACTCCCCACGCTTCGTCGAAGCAGTAGATCGAGGTCTACTTACTCCTCAGCGGCTGGCCACGATGGACGCTGCGAGTGTCGAGGCGAGACGCCAACAGTTTGATGCAATGTCAGGTGAAGACTGGATAGCCTTCATAGCCAAAGATTCTCGCAATGGGGATCCAGAGGTACGCAACCCTACGATACAGTCCAACGACAATATCTAACACACAGAAACAGCACCTCCAGGATGCACTCCGAAAGATGGCGTCAACCCCCGAGAGAGACTCTGAATCGTCACGAAAGTCACGTCGGATGGATGACGCCCTAGCCCTACAAGCTGTAATGGAGCGCAGGCAGTCTAACAAACCGTCAGCTGCAAACAGCAGCAATCCCCGATTACCCAGCTGGGCTAAACAGGCAGTCGCGAATCAGGGTAAGCAGGGTCGTATTGCACCGCCTTCGAAGCCTATTCAGTCCCCGACGAATTCGACGACGACGCCGCGTCCACTGCCACGTTCTCCTTTCACCTAATGGCATGATTGCCGCTTTGCACACAACGCATCCGAATGCACACCGACCGGCTCCTCGCTATTACGTTTCTTCGGCTCTTTTCTTTCCATTCCCGTACTCGCGCTGATGGTCATGTGCGGTCGGCGTTTTCGGTAGTCTTGCTGCTTTCATCGTCTGTTTTTGAGATACCCAACCAAGACTAGGCGCCTATGATGGCAGTGGAGACGGGGCTGCTTTCTTTTCTGTGTTATACAGATATCTACGAGCAGGCACGAGAGGATGAAAAAAAAATACAAGGGTGACTGAGGGCTACCGGACACCGGAAGAGGGATATTGAGACAAAGCAGGAACTGCATATATAGGCAGGATCTCCGATTTCTGAACGGGCCTACATACTGGAAGCTGGGTCTTAGATAGCCTCTAGTTAGCTCGTTATACTGCAGAAAATCGAGATTTGCACATATTGGAAGCTTCCCTGATTCTCGAACGCCGGAATGGTTTGGTTGCATTAACATGAACGTTTGCCCCCTGGAGCCATGATACTGAGTCGTTTTTGAATCTGCAGACTGAGATCAGTTTTGGCAAGATCGCTTGTTACCGAGTAGGATGCATATCAACCAGCCCGGTCCGTCTGAACGCCATCATAGCCAAACCTGCTCCCGTTGCTGCGCGGATGATGTGCGCTACCCGGGGCTACTTAGGCACGTTAAGGGAGTCGAGACGGCCCAACTTGAGGCTTTCTCCTCTCCGTGGCTAGACAGATCCCCACGATCGTTTACAACTAATACGGACGGGACATACAAAGCATTACGATGGGGCTGGCAAAACGAAGATAAGTTCTTCTAGATAAGAAGCACTCTGCATTAATGGCGGCCTTGAGCGAGGGTTTATGCACGTAGTCCACCCCAAACTCCTAATTATAAGATACAAGCTTTACGGCAACCGCAGATCTAGGATTATTAACAATCATGATATTCCAATAATAACTCACGTAACGTTCTCCTGCTACTGCATAGGATTGCAGGAGAGGGTATAAATCAGAACGACAAGTTGAATCTCGTGAGCTGGTCATGCCCTCGTTTGAATGAATATCGGGGTGCGTATACAGACTCTAGAACCACAAGCATGTCGTCGGTGATGAACAGATAGGGCGTTTCCTAACTTTAGAGTACCAAAATCAGAACAAATTACGGTGAAATCGGGCTAAGTAGTTAACGTTGCAGTCGTGCATAACAACGCTCACTAGAGCATCGAGTCCATATTACTTATAAAGCTCAAGGAAAGGATAATGATCTAGTATAACGTCAGACCCAGCTGAAGACTAAGTCTGTTAGCTAAGCCTTGGCTTAGTTAGCCTTGCTAAGTACTAGTGGAGATTGGTGTTTGCATCTCCGGTACTGCCTTCTCTTAGTTGTAGCCGTTTTATCTGTATTTAAGGAGGCTTCATAACCCTCCCTTTGAAGACAGGACCTCTTAGAGGTCAACCTGATAATAATCTTCTTCTTCAGCCATATATGCTTCAGTGTGTGATGTCAGGGTCTCATATACGGCAACTCCGAAACTCCCAGCCTTTTATAATTGGTGGCGGGCTACTATACCACATTATGCCCTCCTTTTAAGTTCCCTGGGTTCAAGTACCTAATATCTAGGTTGCACTGCGGCTTCGGGCCGAGAAACTTAAGACGACGTCTTCCGTAGGTAATTCTAACTTCACAGGTATATGTCTCTTTAGTATGTATGATAAGCTGTCATATTTAAGTGCTACTGGTCTAGCAATACGACGACTCGGCCGCCGTACTGCTTCACTAACAGGAGTTCGTGCAGACGGTTATACAAGTTGCACTTTGCACACGTAACATGGGGGAATAAGCATTCTATATACAATATTGCTACAACTCGTAGACGTCATAACCGCTGTTGGGACTATGGCTCAGCAGCTGAACAATAGCTAGGTCTTGGCTCAAATAGATCAACCCCTAGCCGGGACTAGTTACAGCCACCCTCGGTATGGCTTTCCCACAGCTACAGCTCTATTTCCATGTATTTAAGGCAGAGTCATTACTCCCTTTATTTTAGCTAGGACCTTTTAGATGTCAACCTGATACATCCGCATCTTCAGTTGCAAATGCTTCCGTGTGTGATGTCAGGGTCTCATAATCTTTTCTGTTCATTATACCGTCCGGTCCCATCACTGGGAAGATAATACGTTCTCAGTATAAAAAATTTAAAAAAAAAGAAGCTAACAGTGGAATCATGTAGTCGCCCGTTTATTCCATTGCGAACGTTTGGCGCGCATCATCGGCGCATAAAACTAGATATGCTTGAAAATACGTTCGCTTACCAATCGTTAAAACAAAGATCGTCCCTTGTACAGCCGGAATACCAAATAAGCTACGACGCCAAATACAAAGAAGATTCCCAGCCAGACCTGGGCCAGTCTTTTGAAGATAGCCTTCGCATACCTCGCCGCCGCGTCCGTATCGTTGGCCCTGGGGAACGGCTCGTCCGGCACGGGAACTCCGAGGAACTCGCATAGCGGCGCCCAACCGTCGCCGAGCTTCATCTCCAGGAGTTTCTCCTTGGGCACTATCGATCGGACCCAGTTGTTATGCGCAAGCAACTGGTCTAGATAGAGTTCAGTTTAAGGCCAACGACAGACATATGCAAACAAAGTAAGAGGCGATGGGCCGGGAGGGCTACTCACTGGGGTCGATACTGTTATCCGCATTGTCCCGCCCCTCCTTCGGGACCTTGTACTTCAGGCCCGACACGGTGAAGTGGTGGATGAAGCTGGGAAACCACCGCCAGCCGGGGACGGGCCACATGACGTACGGCAGCCACCACATTATGTGCTTGCCGAGCCCCTCGACGCTGCGGGCCCACCTCTCCGGGTCCCTGCCCACGAGCACGACCCTGGCCTCGGGGTAGAGCTCCATGAGCTCGGGGATGAAGTCGATGGTGGGCAGGTCAGTGGTGCCGACGAAGCCCGCCGTCGCCCGGCGCACGCACTTCAGCGTCTCCTCCCTGTCGCCGCGCCACTTGGCCTCGTAGGCCTGGATCCACGTCTTGCAGTATGCTTTCCCGAGCGGTGTTAAGTCAGTTGTGATGACGACGATGATGACGATGAAGAAAGTCAAGGAGAACGAAGACAGCGACAGACGTAAGTTGGAGCGAAAAGAAGATGGGCCCGGGGCGCAACTCACCATCCGACCCTTCCAGGATCTGGGTGCCGCCGTGTATTACGGGACCGTTGAGGAGCTTCGTCAGGGCCATCTGCATGGACACCGTGCCGGTGCGGGAGTATCCGGCCCCGATCACCTGGACTCTCCGCGACGGGTCCGTCGGCACAGATGCGGCCCCGCCCATGACGACTAGATCTGGATATACGTTACACTAATTATGGGAACAGTCCAATAAAGTCAGGTTGGTTAGTAACCAAGTGGCTGTTAGTGGTATCAAGCACAGGAACGAGTTAGGACAATAATGGAAGCCAACATCACCCTAAAAGGACACCCTAAAAGGACACACATTAAGCTTATATAAAGAGGCGTAGCAGAGCGCAATTTCCGTCCCTGACTTTAGCGACCTCGCCCTTATTTGACCCGGGAGTTATTACAAATACTAACATCAAGCTAGCTCTAGGCTCAGGCATTCCGCTGGAGCTTTGACTAAGAATGGTCATTCATTCCCGGCTCTCGGCGGCGCGCTGACAGTGGGGTCCGAGACGCTTTCCTGCTTTCGACCCATAAAAGATCCATCTATCCATCCTGGCATCACGTTGCGGAGTGCGCAGTTAGGTCTTGAACGCTCAGTAAAGTATTCGGAACTGAGGATCTCATCTCCAACATACTAGAGTCTATGAGCCCGCAGGTTGTAGTCCCATACACAAATTTTTATTTTTTTATTCTTGTTTTACCACGGCTTCGTAAGCTAGGAAATTTTTGACATTTCCGGCGCCTTAGCAACTCAAATATAGGACTAAATAGCGGCTATCGGCCGATGTTACCATCTGGCTAACCGATGTTGCAATCCCCTGCCTGTCTCACCCCCTTACATAGCCTAATGAAGCAAGCTGTGCGTTTGATCCATGTCAGATGCTTCTTTATTGGTCGGTGAGCCCTTAAAAAGACCTCCTTTTGCACCAATCCCTTGCACTTCAGCCGAAGGGCCCGGCCTTATGACCAATCACCGCCATCGAATGCTATACGAACTTTCGGTGGCTCCGATGACAGCAAAAGTCGTCAGATGCGGCAGTCGACGGCAGCCCAGATTCTCTAATTACGTCTATGGCCTTTTGTCTCTCGACTTGACAGCAAAAAAAAACGTTGTGCATAAGTGCGTCTCCGCCAGGCGCCCAAGGGCACCACCAGCCCGGCCCGGCTGACGGAGCTAGGCATGACTGAACGAGATATATATAATACATCCTTCGCGTGACAGAACATCTTAGCTATGTGGCTCGCTTTTACATCATGATTAAGTAGGTAATCAGCGTAGTCAAAATCGTCGGATTGCAGGAACGGAGCGGCACTACTAATAGTCTGCTGCTACAATAACTTCAGACGGATCGAACTACTGCTCCCTTTAGTCCAAGCAGGTGTTTCTTTCATTGTGTGCACACATTGATGTAACTATGACTGTAGAGCCTCCTGGGGGCGATATATCCAATTATATGATAAACCACGGAGCCGGGTACCCTCCGGACACCATCAAGAAGTTGAAGTACAACCCTTCCCGCACGTTTTATTGATCGGCACCTGAACGCCTTTTCAGGCCATCGTCACGGCAGCGCGTTATTCTCGGCCCTCTGATGAAGTGCAGACAAAGGATTAGCCCGGAACGTACATTACACGCCGCAGAACCCTTTTCGACACCCGTTACCAAAAAAGTAACTTTAAGATGCCTGGTCGGGTATAGTTAAGCACCTACTCCACCATTCTACGCGCTTATATGGTCTCTTTCCCATCTCGTTCCGCACGCACCCTGCCCTGTCCCGTTCTATCCTATCCTGCCCCACTGTCCGCTCACCAAGCCCAGAGCACCTTGTGGTGCAGGGCGCGGCTGCCGAGCCTCTCGTACTCGAAAGGCGAGATCCACGAGTCGTTGACGGGCAGCTTGGCGAAGACGCTGGCGCCCTTCCAGACGACCACCTGCTCGTCCATGTCGCGAGCGCTGCGGCTGACGAGGATGCGGTCCGACAGGTCGGGCCGCCGCCCACGCAGCCGCTCCTCGAGCACGGCCGCGAAGTTGGGCGTCTTGGACGCGCCTCCGACCACCATGATCGACCCCAGATAGTCGCGCAGCTTCTTGTCGTCCCCCCGCGCCGCGTTCTGGATCGACGTCAGGATCGCGATGTCGAGCGGCGCCACGGGGAGCACGGCGTCGCGCTCCGCCGCCATCGACTTCGCGCTGCGTGCCGCCGAGTCCACGAACATGCCGGCCGGCGGTTGCTGTTGCGAGGGTGTCGGGGCCGGGGAGGCACCGTTGCGCTGCGCCTGCGGCGTCGGCGCTGGACTGCCGGTGCCGTTAGCGCCGCCACCTCCTGAGAAGTGAAAGGTTGGTGGCGGGACGGGTGTTGAGATCCCCTCGGGGGCGGGCGATGGAGCGTTGGAGCCGGCGGGAGTGCCGTTGAGGTCGCCGCGCGAGAGGAAGTTGAAGGGCTGGGACTTCTCCTTGCTTGGAGTGGCGAGGTTTGGGTCGGATGGATGGAAGCCGTTGGTAGGGGGCGCATTGGACGCCACCGACGGCTTGATGAGGGCCAGGATGGCAAATTGCGCCATTGAGGCCGGGTCGTCGGGCATATCGACATCGTAGGCATTGTAGGAGCGGTCGATCAGCTTGCGGCGCCCCCGCAACTTAGCCGAATTGTCGAAAATGGCCGGGTCGTAGAAGCCCATGGGCGCCAGAATCACCTCGTCGTACGTCTTAAACTGGTATTTGTAAGTCGGTTTATTTGGTGCCCTGACGTGGAACTGGTACAGCTGGACCGATATGTCAGCCTGCGACAGTGTGCAATGCTTGATCTTCAGCTCTTCGGCCAGTAGGAAGTCGTATCGCCGCTGTAAGTTAATCTCTTGGTAGGGAAAATTGTCGTAGAGCATCATCTTGATAAATGTTTCCGTCACGTCCCAGCCGCCGAACTTCAGGTTGATCCGCGAGTCCTCCATAACCAGCCCGTCTTCCACGCATGCGATCGACGTCTTCTGCGCGCCCATGTCGACGACGCATGCCTGTGTATAGCCGGCGCCGAACGTTGCGGCCATACTCTCCTGTATGAAGCATACCCTGCTGAACTCGAACCAGGTCATGCAAGACCTGAGGACCTGCTCGACGTATTTCTTATCGTAGAGGTCGGGAATGACGAAGACGCAACTGTAATTCTTCCAGGCACTATTCCTAGTCAGACCCAGCTCCCGCCTTATGGCCTTGTCCAACAGAGTCTCGAAGTCGTCCCAGAGGTGTTCGGCGGTCGAGTATTCGTCTTCATTCATCCACCCATTCCTTATCGGCCACCACAGTTTGAACTTCGGGTTGGAATCGTCAGGAACACGGAGCGCGGCTTGGCCGACAAAACATGACGCTGCCGAGCTAGGATCTTCCAAGCTTTCAATTTCAGTCCAGTCGATCTGGAGAGGGTCGTTGTGTTTTGGGATCTCTTCCGGCTCCGTTCTTCTATTGTAATTGACCACCAACTCTTTCGAGTTGGGTAGAACTTTGCGCTTGTTGGCTCGCATATCAACCTTCAAATCGTTACACATCTTCTGATATTTCTTTGACCACTCTTCGCCATACTGCTCGTCCGCAGTCTTGGCCTCGAATTGGCGCCGTGGTAAGGCTTCGTGTATTTCTGACTCGGTCTGGGGAAATTTGGTGGCAAGGGTCATGGGTATCGTCTTGGGTAACGCATCGCTTGCAAACCCTATTCTCAGATTCTGACTTCCTGGATGTATGACGATGATTTTAGAAGGGTCCATCCCGTCCGTAACGGTTGAAGCTCCATCATCAGCCTGGGAGTCGGCAAGGGGCAATGGGACTTCGGCGTGCCCATTGCGCGCGAGTGCTCGGTCGCGGTCCTTCGCGCTCTGAACAAGTCGATCTCGATTCGCTTCGGCTTGCAGTCGGAGTGCCAGTATTTGGTCATCGCGCTTCATATAATCCCTGAGAGAGTCGGATAGTCAGCCTCGCCATCGCATGGCATCACGGAATCAACACCGCGGGCGATGCTCATACGTATAGTAGTTCTTCTGGTTTATGGGAGTGACATCGGGCCAACTCGTCTGCTTCATGCCATTGTCGGTCCGTTCCAGCCCTTATTGGGAGATGGCGTTAGTACCATTCGCTACGAGGAGCTCATAAGAAGACAAACCTTCCCGAAGGAGGACGCGCTCGCTGACTTTGCCGACCATCGCTGCGGCTCATATAGACAGATACGGATACTCTAGATGCAAGGAGGACGAATGATGAATAGGATGCGTTATATGCGGGGGCATGTCACATATCTGTCGGCTCTAGGATAACCTAAGATTCATCGACTACCTAGGGAGGTACTGGTCAATGGTGTTTGGTGACATTAGAATTTGAGGCTCTTATTTAGTCCTTGCAGGTCATCGTCTAAAGTTACGCACCTGCGCTCAATCAGCGGCAGCCGTCTTACAGCACTGTACATACAGTAGTAGCCTTAGCGTGCATGTTAGGTAGCCCTACTAAAGAGAAACGTTATACCAATCCGGGGTTAGCGTTTCGGGGCTCAATCAACGATAACGATAACGATAACGATAACGATAACGATAACGATAACGATAACACTTATCAGCTACTTATATCTACGAAGCAACAATGTAGAGCAAGATACAGAGGTATGTAGGTAACTTGGGCAAAGGTCAGAACACCTATTGATTGAACCTGGTATTTCTCTCATTCCGGGACCACTCGAGGAATGAATATAAACCCCGTTGAATAGTGTGGACTAATTGAAGATGAAAACTTTTGCCCGGGTGATTCGAATCCATTATGGCAGTAATCACCGTAGCCGAAGCTAAGTGACAAAGGTCTCATTCATTAAGTCGCCTCTATTCGTCAATTTGACTGCTTCCACTTACAGGTCTACTAATGTGACGTCTTTCAACAAGACCGTCACACAAAGGAAGTACTAAAAGTGGCATTAAGGTGATACAAGCTATTACAACCTCAGTTTAACTTTTTATGTTATTGCCAGCATTTTTGACTTCCCAGTAAAAGACGAAGTATGCACTTTAATATTGGCGCTCGTTTGGCTAAAGTCACCTGATGGCCTATGACGTCGGTATTCTCTTCCCTGTACTGCTTTTTCGGCCTCCCATACACTTTACATATACCGCATGTAGGCAGGCAATAAGCCACGACACTCACATATTGGACGGCCAGTGCAAAGACGCCCTTTTGCAGATAGGGACTCGGATATAAGACAACGATCCTCTCAACACAGACGCTGTCTACCTTGCTGTTCTGAATAGAAGTTTTTAGTCTAGGGTTTCTCGGCCTCGAATTATTTACGCAACAGCCTTCATTTCTCGTGGTCATCATGCCCGTTACAGTCTTCACTAACAGCCCTATTGCTGCGAAGCCTTCTGGGGTCACTCCTCAGACCGCTGCTCCCGCAGGATCCTCACCGTCAGGTACTGCACCGCCGACTACAACGGCAGCTTCATCGACCTCCTCTACAGGGCCATACGCGCCGGCTCAGCCAGGTGCCGCGCCGTCGCTTCCCACTCCTACGGCCACCACTCAAGCTTACGCACCTCAACCAACGTCCACCTCAGCAGCAGAAAGTGGTGGTCCTCCACCTCCGCAGCCAGGAGCTGTTCCTGTCCCTCCAGGAGCAGCCAGAAGTACAATCCCGCCGCCTCCCAAGGTAGGGGAGAAGTACCAACCACCACAACCCCAGCATGGCACATCACCGTCTGCGACGACACCGTACCCCCCGCAGATGTCCATTCCGGCACCAACTGCGCCCTATCCAGCCCAGCAGCAGGGGACATACACGGCGATAGGACCGTCCTCCACGCACAATGACCACCAGGGGCCCACCACCACTACGTTTGCGGGTTACGGGGGCCAAAACTTACAGCACCCTCCGGGGTATCACCAGAACGCGAATGCCTCAGAGCTGGACAGGTACCAGAACGCGGCGATCCAGCACAACAACCACGCTGGAGGGGAAGGACAGCAGTCCGAAGGAGGGGTGTGGGATGCCGCGAAGAAGTGGGCCCAGGCGACGGGGGAGAAGCTTGCAGCGGCTGAGAACGAGGTCTGGAAGAGGATCAACAAGTAGTGACCCTACTACTCGGGGACTCCCGCGTGTGCGCGTGTGCGGGCTCGACGAAAATAGCAGCAATGTCAGGGTGAGCTGCTATTCGGAGACTCAGCTGAACGCCAGGGTTGCGGCCGCGATGGCAAAGTGGCTGGTGTGTTGAAATTAGGCGAGCTTATTGAATCTTACTATCTTGACGCCTGAACTCTTCGTGACCGCAATGTACAATAGGCTCCATGCTCTGTGGGTTACCACATACTTTAAAGTAATCTACCAGCGCTTTGTTGCTACAAACCAGGCAGGCCTCGCATATTCTTTCAAGACCAGCATGGCTGAGCTCGACTCGCGGTCTGTGAGCTGTCTCTAGTCACATAGAGGGGGGAAAGCTTCCATTAGGTTTCTAGTATGTCTCCTCGGCATCCGGGCATATTCACTTATGACTGGAGCCGTGTCTTCAGTGCTCGAAGGGATGAGAAACAAGAAGCCCGCTCAGCCGGGATCTGTCTCCAAATAGGATCAATAGGATCGCGACTTGGTGACTTCTTATCGGGGTGCTATACGCGTGTTTTCTTCTCTGCGATGCGCCCCGTGTCTTCAGCAGCCGAAGGGGGTATAAGAAAGGCGAGACCAGGTACAGGCATTATGTGGCGACCAACGAGAACTTGCTCGACCCTCAGCTGCCTATATGTTTGCCAGCTCCTAATGGTGTGAACCACGCGTTCGGTAAAGGGATTTATGAGAGAAAGGAAGCCCAGCATCGTTATGCCCCGGCTCCCGCAGAGGTTGCGATTGGTTTAAGTTCCAGGTGATACGACAGGGCAGGGCTTCTCCGCTATTTTCCGGAATTCTCTGTAGGAATGCCAGGAGGAGATTGGTGGTGGGATGTCATGTTATCGAGTCTTCGACTTCTTCTCCAATGACTTACCTACCGACCTACCCCCCTGCCTGATCCCTAGCTTACCCATCCGCCCTATCACAGGCTATACCGGTCGTAGCTCAGCTAAAAATTCAAACACGGCGACGGGCGGATAAAACGAAACTTCCACAGTAGAAACATGTCAAACCATGGGCCCGGTGGACATGCAATGCGTGGTCGGTCGGTCGGTCGGTCGTCTACCCTAGACGAGCCATCCGCGCTGGTGAACGACACACAAGACGTACACATCGACTCGGTTTCCCGCTTCTTGACCATAGGGCTATTAAACAACTTTTGGCGTGGCCGCCGTAACCCGAAAAGAAAAAAAAGGCATACACATGTCCTGATATCCACCCGCTTAGTGTGAGATGGATATGATTTTAACCAGATTGTGGCTGCGTGCCCGCATGAGGACTGTATTCTCCTGTGCCTACGTAAACATACCATGACAGACCCTATATCGGAAACGTTATAGTTTTTCTATTTAGAGACACGTCTCCTCCCTTCTCGAACTAACCGGTGGATTTACGTGGAGCTCCGAGTGGGGGATAGGACAAGGCCAGCCAAAGAGAGAAAGAGTGTTCAATATATATGCTACCCAAAGAGGGTCAGCGTCGTCATGCGAAAAGAGCCACGGCTGCGTTACTATACTAGGTAGGGTTGCCGCAGCGAGGCGGCCGCTCCCCGGAAAAATGAATCTAGATCCCGCAGAACGATTCGTCGAAGCCGTGGAAGGAGGAGGAATGAAGAAAAACCCCTTGGCCGGCCGACGCGCGCCGTTGGGTTAACAGTCATGGTGACTCGGGCGTTCTCGAAATGCACATTACGCATTCTGCAGCAGCAGCATGGGCGACGTCCCCCTTTTCCATACTACCTTACTTAACTACCCACCAACGAACAAACATTATCCGCCAAGTGTGGGTTGGTTACAAGGACTATACGCTACTGTACGTCAACTTACTGGCCGGTTCTATAAAAAGAAATGGGCGATATTATGCAAGCATGCATCTAACCCGCTCGTTCCCTTTCTAAATTAAAAACGCGATCCGACTGCCCAGATCTTCAAACATATATGTACCCCTCATCAGCCTCGTCTGCCAGAATGTGTACCAAAGTCCGGAATTAGCTCTTGGCACCAACGCACCGAATAGGAAGCTGTCCGTGTCCCACACGGTTCCTCCGCTCACGTGACTCGGGGTCCTCCGAAAGGGAGGAAGTTATTAATATACGTATACCAATTAATGGAGAACAATACTACGCATGGCTGACTGCCTGTCTACGAGACATAACAGCAGAGCCGTCCTGGGGAGTGGCGGGTGACAAGTCTTGGACGTCTGAATACCTATGTATGTACGAACAAGGATGAATGAAGAATATAGTAACACCAGTGCGCGGCGCGTGCCGCCATAGAATTCTCCGCTGACGTGGATGTCACGGGGCGCTATGCGGCTGTGATCTTGTTTGACAGCTCGACAACGGCCACTATCAATACGGGGGTTGCGCATGTCCGTTGAAATTGAACTGTGGGATTCTGGTATCTTTTTCGCCTTATGGTCCACTGCCGTCCTCAAAGCTCCGGTCTTATTGATTCCCCCGTGCATATATCGTTGCCATGACCTTTTCAGCCCGATGCATCGAAATTTCGAACTCGAGGGGGGCGGGCGCACGCTGTTGATGTGTCCATCGTCCTAGATCAGTCGTTCCGGTTAATTAATACCTACCCATATCTCTTACACGCCCCAGCATCGCCGAACATGAACGAGATATCTCTGTCTACTAGGTAGGTATCCACATTTAGGCGGGTAATTATAGGGACGGGGAAGTTGCTGCTAAAACAACCTTGAACCTTTGGGAAACATCTCACGACGGGGTACATATGAAGCAAAACAAGACGAGCCATTCCATCATTTGGGTTCCGAGAAAACATTCCATTCCCCACAGCAATTGTGCCCTGGTATATTTTCGATCACTTCGTCGGTTTCTCCGATCTGAGATTATCAACTTAGGACGGATGCTTGTTTCCAATATACATATCTAACTCTAACTCGAACCCGCCTCAAAAGCCAGATTTGCATTTGCTCATGTCAATTGGATTGTATGCAGTTCCCCGACTGATATAGCCGATTGAGATCGATGGTACCTCGCCATCCATAGTGGGGTCAGACTCTCCAGGTGCACAAGGTGGGTATGTGGGTGCCTGACTACCCGGAGCTCTAGACTGTTAGACCATCTTGGCAGGGGCCCTGGATGTGCGTTTCAAGTTCTGTTAGAGAATCCTTGTTCCTGCAGCAGCCCAATCAGGGCCCCGCGGTTGCCTCGAAGAACCGGATTCTCAAACGCGACTAATGTAAAGCCAGTTGACGACGTCTTTCTGGGATTCTGGGATTCTGTGGACGTGCCCGGGTGCCGACACTTGACAATGACAACGTTCAGTGATAGCGCAAAGTATTTTTGGTTCAATCGATTATTCGCCTCTTACCAAAAGCTGACTTATTGAGCATGGTCCAAGTCAACTTCGACATGGAGTTAAGCTGCTCCCAATCGGACCCTTCCATGGCTACCAGTCGATCATAAGTGGCCTATCCGAGATGCTTCGCAACGTTTGTTTTACCCTCCATCGTAGTTTACCTGCGTATCTACTTCATACCTGGCCTATATGACCAAAGTCTCTATGGCGTGTGAGGTTCACCTATTGGTTATACCACCATCTTGTCTTCTCGATCCGTCCAGTCGGCAATTGACTGGCTTCCAAGGTTGTTTCTACCGTAACCGTACACTCAACCTCTGCCCAGCTAGGTAGCTATCCAACGAAGTCTAACGTTAAATCGACTCCGCCACAGCCCTCTTGTCTCAGCGTCAACGTCGTCCCCCGGCTATTCTGCCGTCAGAGTATCATGCCTGGTATGGGTTGGCGAGCAGCGCCTCATTCTTTTTTGAAGCACTCTGTCGGGGTAGCGTACGCATCTGCATGCCGTTGTTCCCCTTAGAGACTACGAGCCAGTCTCACCATTGCTACCTCAGCATGACAAATCGTGACAGACTGGGCCGTGATGCATCTAATCCCCTTACACGCGTTGTCTTCGGTAGTTCGGATAGACTGCCCAACAGCACAGCCTCTGTGAAGAAAACCTTCTAGCGGACGTCGCATTGTCCCTCGCATTTGATGACTCTCGATTGGTCCAAAAATCCGGCTCTATCCCAACGGGCGAAGAAGCCATACCGAATGTGATATTCTGCTACCAGAGTCGGCGATCCTCGATCACCGCATCGCCCTGTTTCTCCGGGGGAAATCTACGTTAGTGCTCCAGTTTCCTTGCTCTATGTCAGAATCAGTTACAGTAGTTACGCACAGAAGCTGCGCATCATCCCAGTACACTACGTATGTTTCTATAACACAAGATTTAAAGTGTCTGTTATTACCGGCATCGGGAACTTACCTTCTCCAGATCGACGTATCCGGGCCACTTTATGTCGCGGTAGTGTCATACAATTTCGAACAATGCCCGATGGGCCGATGGTGAACTAACCCAAGACATCTCTCTAGAGCAAGACTGTTCTTCGTTGTGGCGGCCCCTCCATATCTCGTCCCCGTGCGTCATCTCTTCCCCTTAGCCCACAGGCTAGGCCTTGGGTTTTCCCAATCCCTCCATACTGTAGGACAATCCATGACAAACCACCCCCTCGGTGGGCTCCCCTCCTCGACGCCTCGACCAAGCGAGCAGAGACATGGAGTGCCATCTCAAAAATATCCGTTTTCTGCCGTGGACGTGGCTTTAACACCTAAGCGACAGGGAGCGGACCCGTTTTCAAATCCCTATTCCGTCCAGTATCAGAGTGGGCCCGCCCTGTGATCTCCCGATCCCTGTTCCAACCATCCCGAAAGGGCAGCCAGCTCCATGGGTACGCTTTTGACGTACCGGGGCGGTTTCTGGTTCCCACTTACACAGTAGTTCCTCGACTGCTTCTTACATCTTACGCGCATACACCTGCCCGAATTCTATGTTTAATCCAGCTGCCGTCTGCTATTCCCGCGTACCATTGTGCGCCCCACACCTCTGGACCATCTCCACGCGGTTAACTATTGACGAGATGTGACCCTCCAAACCCTGTGATGCAAATACCTACAGGGCTCCTGGTCCGGGCCCGCTTTGGCTCACCCCTCTAGGAGTCTCTTTTCAGAAAGCCAAGCGGGATCTCGCACGCCAACGTCTCCTCTACGGCCACAGACTGTGGCCGGGTTTGTATCAAGGAACCCGGCTTCACTCCTACCGGCGTTCCGAGGCCCATCCATCTGACCATACTGGATGGATGTATCTTTCATGGATCATCCTATTCCCACCCACTACCTCTCATATACATCTGGGGTGGTGCACCGGCGGCCCCCATCTACTTTGCTCACTTGGTCCTCTTTCGCCTCGCCTTCTCTTCCTCTACTATTGAGCATTTCCCACGCCAAGCCGCTCCTTTCGTCACATTCTTCACTTACACTCGTTATCTCCCTTCGGTTTATAATACTAGGAGCTGGCTCTTATTCCCACGGGACACACCAGCCTATGCAACCGAAGCACTAGTCGCCCAACGAGTTGTTCCCTCTCCTGACAACTCACCACGCTCCTTAGAAAGAACAAGCCGCACGGCAAGAAACGGATATCATTCACCCTACACGTTCCCTTCTATACCGGCGTTGGACTTCTCTATCTCACAAGTCAAAATCCACGCGCTCTTTACTAGCTTCCACCATACCGGAAAATTAGAGGGCACCCATACGGATCATAGCACATGCTATTATAGCCGTGTAAGTTACAGTAGATCGCCTTGGCCACACTCCACAATAGGCCTCGAATTCGTGGGTCCTGGAACAGTCGTTGTTTTTGCCTCCCGCTGCTGGATATCGTCGTAGTTTATACTTAACTGACACTCTCTTCTCTGGTTTATAGCAACACTTCGGTTACACCTCACTCTTCTCGTCTGTGTCTTTGAGCCATGGACCAAAATCAGACACAACTGTAAGTCGCACCCTGGACTTGTTCTTATGCAGGAGACTCATGCGACTATAGGCAATCGCAGCAGATGCAGCACTCACATGGTTTCGTATTCGACATGAATAAGGCTGCCAGGAGAGATGCCCCGCTGATCGGGACACCTTTCGCAACGATGAATGGAAATGAGATATCAGAGGGGATGGAAGCCATGGAAGCACCAGTAGGTGGATGGACGGCGCCTTCGTCTCAAGGTCTGCGGCCAAGGCCTGCAACTATCCATGAAGGCTTTTCGTACTGCGCCGGGGAGGAGTATGGCACTGTGCCCTCGTGGGATGTGTGTTCTAATTTCTCGATCCAAACGCCGAGCGATTCGATGTCGAGACCCGTGTCAATGCACCAGGATTTCTACCCACCTACCGCTGTTGAGAGCCGTAAGTACCTCTAACTGATATCACACATAAATGCTAAAATGTTGGCATAGACCACTGGGCGACGAAGGTGTGTGACGACCCTATAGATATGCCGAATATCGATGGCGATATGGGTATTGGTCAGGCTTTCACCTCCGACGAGGCTATTCCAATCCTGGATCTCAGATACCAAGGATCGCAGGTGGAAAAAGACCCCATGAACTTTGAGCCCGGATCGAACCACACTCGCCGCATGTCTGGCTCGTCCTTCACAATGTCGACTACTGGCGGTTTCTCAGACATGCCGTCGTACGATGACTTCTCTACAACTCATTCTGAGGCGCCATCTCTCACATCGGATTATCCACCTCTGTCTAACAGGAACTCGCTCATGTCATCGACACAGTTATCGCCCGTCGCATCTCCCCGGATGACGCCTCATAACCGTACTGAACTTGTCCGTGCGCAGAGTCGGGGCCGTGGCGCCTCGCCATCACCTCGCCCAGGCGTAAGGTCTGCACCGTATAACGCCGACAGCAGCGCAAGGAACAAGAGATGGTCCACTGGGACTTATGGCACCGCGCGACGAGCAACGCCCTTCGTTTACCACCATACACACGATGCATTCGGCCATCGCGTTATGTCGAGGCACTCTTCGCCTACGGCCTCGAATAATCCGCTCCCTTTGAATTTTGGCAATCTCCAAGCCGCGCAGCAGCATCCATTCATAATACCACAGCCCCCGGCCTTCCACAACGGCATGTTCATCCCATCTCAGGTGCCATCGCATGTGTTCCATCCCGCAGAGATACCGAACTTTGAGACTCCGCCGCAGTTATTGTCGCACGGACTCTTTAGAATGCTTCAGAGTAACGCTGATCCGCATTCGCTTCATAGCCACTATACCGATCTTTCTGATCCGCCAGATTTGTACGCCTCCCTGAACGAGGAGCAAATCCCGCCACCCCCTGAGGACATGAATCCGGAAGACCCCGATCTCATCCCGCACGAACAGGAACTACGGTTTGAGGGCGATCTCTACACGCCGAGGTGGGTACGTGGGCATGGGAACAAGAGAGAGGGATGGTGCGGTATCTGCAAACCGGGGCGCTGGCTGGTGCTGAAGAATTCTGCGTTCTGGTACGACAAAAGTTTCACCCACGGTATCAGTGCGGCCACTGGCAGCCCGTTTCAAGAGCCTCAAGAGAAAAGGAGGATGGACGGGAACCCGGATGTCTGGGAAGGTCTCTGTGGCAGCTGCAACGACTGGATTGCGCTAGTGAGCAGCAAGAAGAAGGGCACTACTTGGTTCAGGCACGCGTACAAGGTATGATGCGACTCATTTAAACACTGACGTTGGCACAGGAGGCTGACTATTCTGAAGTGTCACACCCATCCGAAGGTCAAGGATGCGCCTAAGAGGCGACGCGAGAACAGCCACTCGAGACTCGCAGCTCCCCAATTGTCGAAGTCCACGGTTGAGCCTCCTGTACCGTCAACTCCACAGCTGCGACCCGCTTCAGAGTCTATGACTACAACGCCAGCTTCGGGTTTCGTGCAGTCGGCTTCCATGAGAACTCGGGAACAGCCCTTGCAACCAGGACGACTTCAATCGCAACAGACTTACCCGGCGTACGACGGGATGTCCAACATGATCTGAGAGCAGGAATATCAGTTCATTTTCATCACAGCGATATTTCATATCTAAACCGTCAGCCTGAACGCGTTACGAAACATTTCCTTGGATTCCTTCAGTTGACGAAACGGAAGTTTGGTATAGACTGGATTCAGGGGTTACAGGGCCTATCCGGATGGCAGCATCTTGGCGGGCATTGCGTGTCTTACCCGCTCTCCTCTCATCTCGACGGATATACGTCGATACCAACTGGTTTACCCCATTCGCTGCGGGACGGGCGGTGGTGGATGCTGCCCACGAGATCGGCGGCATTCAGCAAGGAGCGAACGACATGGACCGAAGTTCTCGAAATTGCTAGACCTCAAACAGTTGAAGAAGAGAGACGCGAGCCGTCTAGTTCTGCAGACTTCCCTTCGGTGTTTTGCCGAATATCTCGAGTTGACGAGATAGTTACACGATCATCACGGCCGTCCAGCGTGCATCCCCATGGAGAATTTTGTTCATCATTTGTCTTTGCTCTCGATCATTGTCCATATGCGAATTGTCCACACCAATCCCGCCCATGTCTTCTGGCATTCAATCTTGTTTTATTCCCTGACTCAATAGTAGATAGTTTTCCATAGTTAGTTTTTACCTGATACCCCCGGTGGAAATGGTCGGCGAGCTGGTGAAGGAGGGACCAAGAAAAGAAAGAGGAGGATGACGATACATATATTGGCGTTGTTATTATTATAATAATCATAATAATAATAATCGATATATATATATACGTCAACCGGGTGATGGGTAGGGTTTGCCCGTGGGCCTCCTCCCCGCTGCTGCGCAGCGGAGGATTTCCAGTCGTGCAACCTCCCCCTTTCCCCAAGAGCGGATTTATATATATCGGCAAGGAATGAATGGATGGTTCTGCGGGTTGGTTTTTCTTTTAAAAAAAATTGCGGGAGAGATATCCGTCGCTGCTAGGTAGCTGACTTGGTTTTTGGTTTTTTTGGGGGGTTTTTTTTTCTGCTCGTTTTTGCTTCGCAGTACATATATATATAGATGCATAAATCGACGAGCAATGGGGTAGTTCACTTGCCCGTACCTATCAGAAGCGCCTTGCCCAGCGGCCTTTGGTGGTTACGCACGAGATTGTGATATGATGGGGGCTGACTGGTTGCGGAGCCGAGTTTCTTCTAATCCAGACAGACAGACACCCTAAATAAGCGGTCACGCCGAGCGTATTGAATACATCTACCTTCAGGCGCGGGCACGGACGCACTGCTTCCTCCCCTTGTTGTTTTCTGGGAGTCGCCGACTCCGTCCGAGTAGAGTGAGCCGCGACTACTTGGATACTTCTTAACGTGGGCTAAAAAGCACTGGGCAGCGTGTGTGCATCTGCGCAGCAGTAATGGGAGCAGATTCAGCCTGATGGATGACGTTCGGATGGACGGGCCGACCGGAGTGGTTGGCATTAAGCTAGGCTCCTCCTACCTGAGCAGCAGGATCACTCTGCTTTGTGGCTTGAATTGAGTTCTTTATCATCGTCAGTCAGTTCCTACAACACCGTGTCATATCGAAGGCGTGGCCCCGGGTTGCACCTCGAACCATAATCAGGATCCAAGTAATTGCTTGTCTATCCAGCGTTTCTCATTTCTATTTATCATTACTCACAAGCATGAAGGTCGGGTATCATCATATGCGCGAGGGCCCCTTAGCCCTTCCGGTATTCCCGCATCCAACACGTTGCCTCCATCCGGTTCGCTGCTCGATTCGGAGCCGTAGCCCAAGTCTCGCATAAGCATCGTGCACTTAGCCACAGTCGCGTTTCGCGGCCCTCGAATCGTCACCTAAACGACTTAAAAGACTTGTGAGCCAGCGGGGACGCGACCGTCGCCCTCGGCTTCGAGCCTCCCCCGCCTCTCCTTACCTGTTGGCCACGGGCCCCGTGTGCGTTGGGCAAGTTGGCGCAGAACGCGCAGATATAGACCCGGGGGAGCGTCTGGCGAGTGATGTTGATGCATTTGCCGTGAAGCCACATCTCACACGATTCACTAGAGTAATCGAGTTTAGTCAAAATTTAGGATAAGCAGGAGCGGAGCTATCAATGGGATGAAAATTAGCCGAGGGGAAGGGATTAAAGGAATTCCTACCATTGAACCAAATAGCCGTCCCCGTTAATGCGGCTAACGGTAGCATTACAGACACATCTGATACGGTTTCCCCTAGCGGTTGAAGAAGTGGACAGGCTGGCGTCTGTTAATGTGGTAGAAGACCTGGTACTGGCACTGCTATAGGGCGGTCCCGATACGAAGCGCTGGCTCGTGTTGAGGGACATTTTCTTGTGGCGATTTTCGACCACTTTGCGCAGTTCACTTGCTGCATCGCCGCGACCAGTCTCGGGCCAGTTCATGACAGTTTCGGCTTCGCTTTCGGCATCGTTATGGGCGGAATCTTGTTCGTTGTAGTAAGCCCCTAGACTACTAGGGTTCTGCTCGCTTATGCTGTGGTGGGACGAAAAGGAAGATTGTGCCAAGGTGGGCTTCCGTGCATCTGGCAGTGCGAAAGACGTGTTCCGGCTAGGTATAATTATCGGCTCGTCATCTGTGGATGATTCGTCATCTTCGGAAGAATCCAAATGCTTGCTTCTGCTGCGACTACGGCTCTTTTTCCGGTTCCGGATAATAGTACGCACGGCGTCCTCTTCTTCGCCCTCATCGATCACCGTTGTCGTCTCCGCTCGGGCTCGCCCTCGGGAGTCAATTGTGAATTTGACGGACGTCCGTAACCGCGGCCCTGTGGCTTCCGGGATAGAACTCAGGGCAGATAGCCGGTGATGCTGATTCTTTATCGGTGACGTCCTGCCGTTTGACCTCGCGGTCTGGGCCGTGGGCCGGGGAGGATTCTGCTGGGGCGCTGGCTTAATGGCCGGTGCTAAGGTCGGCAGCGTCGAAGCTCTTCCGGGAGGTTTCTTGCCTCTGTTCTCGCTGAAGCTACGGGACAGACCTGGGCGGCCTGAAGACTTGACCGGCGAGCTTGCCGAAGCACGATCGACTTTCCTACTTGTCATTGTATCTTTCGCACTAGCTGAACGGCGAAGTTCTCCTTTCATGGGTTGCTTCATAGACGACCTGACTAGATCAGCTTGCGAGAATGATTGCATTAAGGCTGGCTGTGCCATAGGATCGAACATAGCCGCATCCATGCTCGAAGAAGGAGGTCTCGTGAAGAGAAGCCCAGGATCCACACCATTGCCCTGGTTCATCATGGCGAAGGCATCTTCGACCGGAGTGGGAAACGAGGCGTTGAACATAGCCATATCAGGAGTGCTTGTATCTATATTCACCGATGGCTTCGGCGCCAACGCTCGCTCTTTTCTAGTAGGTGGAGCCCGGTTTTCTTGATTTTGCTGCGGCACTACTGCGGTTTCTTGGAACATCTGGTTTTGCTTTCCCCAGTCCAGTGAGTCCATGGGCCGATGATTTGACGCCTGGAAGACGTCGGCGCCAGCATGAGAGAAATCAATATCCATCCCACCCATGTCGGCGTCCCAGAAAGAACGTGAGTCGGTGAAAGCAGGAGCTGTTGCCGGTCCGGATATGGGATACGTGAACATGTCGGCTGACGTGGTCACGAAATTTGCCATATTCTGCTGCTGTGCCGCATCAACCACAAACTCCTGCCCAAAAACCTGATCATCTTGCATTGTCTCTGTTGGGAGCTTCGGGGCAATTTTGCGTTCTCGACTGCGACCAGATCCAGACGGTGGCGGTGTGGCCGTTTGAGTTGGGGCGTCCTGCACAGCTTCCCGGCAAGTCTTCTTTGCAGGCCCTTGCTGAAAAGAAGGCTGGTGACCTTCTACCAAGCCACTGCCTGTCGCCAAGGGGCCGGCAGATGACCGGAGTCTCCTTGAGGGGTCGACCGGCGGTAAGGGAAGGTTTGGATTCGGGGAAAGGTGATTGACATGGGATGCTATCTGAGCAGCGGCGTTTTCAGTGGACAGAGATCTCTTGTGTCCTGGGGAGGAGAGAAACTGCGTCGAGGCCGAGAAGTCAAGGAACTGGCCCTGTAATGCCTCGAGGTTGCCTGGGGTCGAGTTGAAGACGGGGTACTCTTCAGCAAACCGGGGGGTCCAACCACCCGAGGCAGACTCGTCGAACGAGCCTTGATGGTTCTTGGGTATCTCGAATACGGGACTCGGGAATACGGAAGATGTTGGTGTATCTTTCGGTGTTGGAGGATGAGCGTTTGGATCACCAAAGCTGTAGCATACTGGTAGGTTAGAACCGAGACAGTCGGGGACCGCGGGAGGGAGCGTGTGTCTTGCCTGGACGTTTGGCGATCCCCACTCATAGCAATTGCAGTCTAGCGGCCGTTGAGACTCTGAGCTGAGCTGACCGTAACATTCGACCACCCAAGATGCTTGTTCTCGCTCCTGAATCCAACGGGAGAGAGAAGGTGGTTGATAAACTAACAGTAAGACAGAAAGACTGAGGCTAGATACAAAACAGGTGGTGGGTGGGACTGTTTTGGCCGAGTTTTAATTTCGAAGGTCGTATACCATTCATTGTACATTACGTCTATGCATAGTCGTGAAGTGGGAATCAGGCCTAGTGAGAAGCAAACGCAATCGTCAGCAAGGACCTTACTGCTGTGTGTGCAGTACTTGGTAGTAAAGTAGGAGGTTGAGCGTGGACCGCGGGGTCTGGATTGAGATTGCTCGTCAAGTTCATGTATTATTCATAAATCTTCATTAATCGTACTCCTTTAAAATCTCCTAAAATGCGTATCTGTAATTTGTAAAGGCAGGCGGAAAAGACACACAGCCAATAGGGTTAGAAGAAGTTGTGAAAAGACGTTAGAAACGGCTACTAGTGAATATAAAATCTAGGGTTTGGCCGGTAGGTTTAGTAGAGTTTAAGAGGGTCTGTGCTGGTTCTAATGTTGCTAAAGTTGGGAATTTGGTCTTGGGGACGGAGTTGAGTTGGAACTTGCATAAGTATTTAGACTAGTGCTCCGACGTTACCTCCATTCTTCATTACACCCAGTGTAGGCAACTGATGGGGTGGATAGGCGCCCAACGAATGATATAATAAGCTGGGTATGGGACCCTGGTAATGGGTTGCAGCAAGTGCAGGCAGCAATCGAGATGGATCTATTCGATGTCGTTCATTAGCTTTGATATTATCCGGCATATATAAAAAGGAGCCGCTGGGCTGGTACGGTGCCAATTCAGGGAGGAAGACGCTTTATGGCTTATCTGGCGGGCCAATGGCTGCTTACCAAGGACCTCAACATGTGCTGTTTATGGGAAGAGGCCCGGGAGGGGATAGGGTATGTATTCCGACTAACGCTGGATTCTTTCACGTAAGAGCAGGAGTTTTCCCGAGAGATTCTGATATCCATTCGGCATCTTTCTTAGCACTACTTACCACCGTCTGTGTTGGTGCATACTGTAAGATCGTGGGCAAAATTGCCCGCCAGTCAACGACTCGGCAAGGGTTGCTTGTGGGTATCGTGCCTAAATCCCGGAGCTGGAAGCTGAAGGATCGACCGAAGAGAGCGAAATTCCGGGGGAGTGTTCGTCTGACGAACCGGGGACGTATATCGGCCAACTAGACATCGGGCGCCTATTGCTTAATGTGCATGGGTAAATTAGAGATGGCTGAGAATTATAGGATACGGTATTGCCATTGCCGTCACCTGTGACATAATGAAGTCTCGAAGTGGGTTGCACGAATAAACTAGATTGCAACAATGCAGAAGGCTCCTGGGTTTGTAACTTAAACCCAATTCATAAATGCAATTTGAGCACTGGACTGGGAATGCCCACTTGCATAAAAAGCGTCGCTGATCTTCCATGACTCAAGCGATTGATAGGGCCCCACGAATCCGCCATGAACAGCACTATCAAAAGGCACCGCTAACTTTATGTTAATGGCAGTTAACTACAGTAATTTCATAGGATGCACAATACAGGTGCAGTCCCTTCATTAAATATTTACCCAGAGCATTCTACGGAAGTGGCATGTTTCTCATTTACACCAACAATGAAAACTACTTCAGTACCCTATTAAACCTGGGCAAAGGGCGAATGAGGCTGCTACGTAGTCTGAACAAGACCTACTGCGCCGCGATATATTCGATATCTGCATACCCGAGACATTTTGCAGTCCTGGCTCGATTATAAAGTGCTGACACTCACTCACCTGGGGCCGGATCTGATTCGCCTTCGTCGCACTACCCTCATGCCAGTCGCCGATTGAATGACAACTGAAGTGTGGACCGCTAATAGGCGCGTATAACAACAGAAGGGTATTGCCTGTCACAGCCTTCGACCAGAGCACTTAGGCGCAGATAGTGCCGGCGTTAGCTGCAGTTTCTGCCTGGACTTCTTCGCGCCTCTCGACTGCTTCTACAAGCGCCAACACAGACCCGTGGCCGTGGGTGTGCATTGTATATATCTGTGTGCATAGCGCCCCATGAGTTGCGTAACCACATTCTGGCGGCGACCTCCTGCTCCTGCGTCCAATAGTTTGGTTTATGCGATGCGTGCTAGCCGACAATTGCGTCATTGTCAAACCAAGATTTCATGCAATGGTACTGCAAAATGGGGGGATGCATGAGCTTGAAGCTACCGGCCTCTTCAAGGATGTCGGTATGCAAGCAATCAAGTAAGGTTCCCAATCCATGCCCCCCATACACCTTCCAAATTGATTGCCGCAAATGCTATTATTCAAAGGCTCTGTATTTGGAGAGGTAGCAGCTAGAAGAAGGCTAGTTAGGGATGCAGCAAGGGAGAATAGTCGTCTTCTCACCGCTCCCCTCCTCGTACAACATTGTCATCGCTTAGAATTATCTGTTAGCTACTCCTTAATGCTCCTGCTCGCTAGCTCTTGACGCCAGCTCAGCTCTCGAAAACCACGGGCCCGGGCCAATGGGAGGAGAGAATGGAAGGCCAACGCTTGCAACATAAGACCACTCACCTATCTGACACTCCCGCGCCACTTACATAAATTGCCGGTCTCAAGGTATTAGCCGCACAGAAAGGGGTGCCGCAAGCCGCCTACGACCCGGGCTCTGTTGCGCATGAAAAATGCGTGAGATTGCCGGTTGCCCGGTGCCTCTTCTCGACTCTGCACTAACTAGCACCCAGCAGAACGCCCCCAAGACATGCCACTCCTGTTTCCCTTGTTATTATACTATATCTGTGAGGTCCCCCAAGCGGAACACTACGTAGCCATATAAAATTGGGCTCATGAAGAAGGGAACTAGCTTCCATCTTTGTCGAGCATTTCGTCTCCAGTGCTTACCTTACGCCACCCCCCTTTCCCGATATCATATCTTGTGCAACTGCTACGCGGGCTTCATTGCTACTCAATAGGAAGCTCGGTAGTGCTAGGCGTCTACATGCGAATCTCGGCTTTGTCTCGCAGCTATCTAGGTAGCTGGTAGAATCTGACGTTCTAGAGGGGCTGTTAGGGAGGTAGGTATCTTGGACGAATTTCGGATTAGAAGTGTGGAGTAGGCAGTTATGGAGTTCATGACTAGCTTCATATTCGCAGCTTGATGGTATTATTGGATTGGCTAACAGAAGGAGACCCCAATCTCATCCTAAGCTCTTGTGTAGAACTTCCTATGGCATATCGAGAGCTTGGCCCAGGGTGTACGAAAGAGCTGCGAGAGGAAATAGACATCGCGGACTTAGGGGGGATATAAGAACGTGGACTGGAAAATAACCTCCGATGTCGGATAGTGGGGTAGCTCCTGAAAGTTCAACTTGGCGCGGGGCATCGCCAGATATAGATCTACTATAAACACACCTAGTATATCACAACTGAGATACTGACATTCTACCTCTCCTAATATTTCTCTAAATCTTATCTCTCACAATATGGCGTCACACAACATCGTCGTATTCGCTGGCGACCCTTGCGGCCCCGAGGTGCGTTGTTCTCTCAATGCGGGGCCAAGCTCCCCGGTACTGCATTTGCAACGAGTAGGTAGCGGGGCTAATAAGCAATCAATCTATCTAGGTCGTGGCCGAGGCTATCAAGGTATTATCACGTTGCTGCTCTCGCGACTAATTTCGCCCAGTGGCACTCTAATAACCACCAATTGGTGCAGGTTCTCAAGGCAATTGGGGCCAACAGCCCCTCGGCCGGCAAGTTCAACCTCCAGGAACATCTTCTCGGCGGTGTACGTTTCCCAATGGCCCTCTCCCCTTTTCCATCTGATTTTCTGCCGTCATTCTAAGCCCTGTCTCCGGCAACGGAAAGGCGCCTCTCCCTCCTCTTCTATGCCGAGACAACTCTACCCACCTCCTACAAGCAAACGAGCAAGCAAGCAAGCAGTAGTGGCATAACATAACATGACATCCCGACTAACCTCACGACGCCGCGCGCCCCTGATCTAGTGCTCGATAAACGCGCACGGCACGCCGCTCACTGAGGAGGCGCTCGCGGCGGCCAAGGCGGCGGACGCGGTGCTGCTAGGCGCCATCGGGGGGCCCGAGTGGGGCACGGGGCGGTGCGGCCGGAACAGGGCCTGCTGCGGCTGCGCAAGGAGATGGGCACGTACGGCAACCTGCGGCCGTGCTTCTTCCCCTCGGACGCGCTCGTCGACTGCTCGCCGCTCAAGGCCGACGTGTGCCGCGGCACCGACTTCACCATCGTGCGCGAGCTGACGGGCGGCATCTACTTCGGCGACCGGATAACGGGAGGGAGGGCTTCGCGCAGGACACGGAGCCCTACTCGCGGCCCGAGATCGAGCGCGTCGCCCGCCTCGCGCTGGCGAGGAACCCGCCCGCCCCCGTCTGGAGCCTCGACAAGGCCAACGTGCTGGCGACGAGCCGGCTCTGGAGGCGCGTGATGAGCGAGACGTTCGTGCGCGAGTTCCCTGACTTAAAACTGCAGCATCAGCTCATCGACAGCGCCGCCCTAATCGTGGTCAAGAACCCGTCCCAGCTGAACGGCGTCATCGTCACGAGCAACCTGTTCGGCGACATCATCAGCGACGAGGCGAGCGCCATCCCCGGCAGCATCGGTCTCAGCCCCTCGGCCAGCCTCAGCGGCATTCCGGATGCACTTGCTCTCAAAGGTATTTTTGTGCCGATTCACGGTATGTCATCCTTGTTCTACCTTGTTCTACCGTTTTGCCTTCTTAGTACTTTGATCTGGACAAGTCTATGATTAGCAGGATGTATATACGTTCTGTATACTGTCACTAAGGTGAAACTAACAGGCTCCGCGCCCGACATCTCCGGCAAGGGCATCGTGAACCCCATCGGAACCATCCTGTCCGTCGCCATGATGTGCCGGTACTCGCTGCGCCTGCCCACGGAGGCCGACGCCATCGAGGCCGCCGTCAAGAACGTCATCGACGGCGGCCTCCGGACCAAGGACCTCGGCGGCTCGGCCGGCACCAAGGAGGTCGGCGACGCCGTCGTCGCGGAGCTCGTTAAGGTGCTCAAGGGTTGATTTGATCCTCGGCTTTTTAGGGGTCACTCGCTGGCTGGGTACTAGTACGTACAGGAGGGACGAGTGTTGATACGGGACTTCCGAGAGATGTATGAATCGGATGAGATTCTAGGATGGCGGGCGGGCGGCTTTTTGGTAGATAAAAGTCTGGGACTGCGAGATGCTTGCATGCGATATTCGGTACTTGCCAATGCCGGGATCTACTAAACATTGTCTTCTGTCGCGGATATGGGCATATTTGCCCTTCTAAATACGGCTTGCGCTCAAGGGTGATGCCTGCCTAGGGTATCTCTTTTTGCCCCCTGACTTGGCTGCGTTCGGTAGACCAAACCACCCGCCCTTGACTCCTCGGCTACCCACCCTGCTGACGAGCCGCTGATACACGTAATCCTGTCCGAATTCCAACAGTAACTGCCCTCTGCATTCGTTCGCCATGGAGCGGTAGCAGCAGGTGATACAGGAGAAAGCTGTCCTAATGTAATCTGACCAGCTTGACAGGGCGGAGAGATATGCTCATCAAAGTAATTTGGCCGAAAAGACATACCATTGCCGTCTCTATAAGGCAGCCTAAGACGCCTGCAATGCATGGAATGATCGCCGTAGCCGCCCCTGATATTTTATCCATCCGTAACGCCATGCCATCCGAAAGCGCAAATTGCTGCTCCGCCATCAACCCACCGCCATCGTTCAGGTCTTGACACCGTCGCCGCCGTTGCGATCGGCATTACCACCACCCTGGCCAGCCATCCTCTCTTTCACAAACCCGTCGTCGTCGCCGACCCACCACCACCACCAGCAGGAGCATCGGCCCCACCGGCCGCAGCGCTACCGCCAGCAGCGACGCCCGGCGTGGTGGCGGCGACGACCCTCGCGGCGTCGTCGCGCAGCTCGGGCATTGCGGCGGCCATCTCGGCGGCGAGCACGTCGCGGAAGGAGGCGAAGGCGGCCTGCTTGCCGCGCATGAGCTGGTTGCCGCGGCGCACGAGCTCGACGAACTCGCGCGTGTAGATGTCCGGGTTGCGCCCGCTCTCGACGTAGTGCACGAGCTCCGGCGGCACGGCGGGGAGGCCGCCCTCGCCGCCCCCCGCCGCCGCCGCGTGCACCGCCTGCAGGCTGCGGCTCAGCGCCCGCAGCTCGGCCGCCAGCACGTCGCGGGACTGCGGGTTCGACGACGACGAGGTGGTGGAGGAGGAACCCGGGGTGCCGGTGCCCGTCGTGCTGTCGTAGGCGCTTACTTGCACGAGGATCTGGTAGAGCGATTGGATCGTGTCTTTGAGCTTTTCTGTATTGAGGGAGAGTGGTTGGTTAGTCTAGGTGGCTATCTGGTGAGGTTAGGTAACGGGGGCCGGTGATAGAGAGAAGAGAGGGATTTCCTGCTTACGCTCGATATTGTCGTGGTCGTAACGCGATACCGGCGCCATGGCGAACGATGATGCAAGCGGATATCGAGAAAGTTGAAGATGGCTTGAAGCTTGGCTCGGAGGGTCTCCAGCGTTGACTTCGCTGTAACTTAGTGGGTTGAATTCGGCGGTGGTCCCTGTGGCTGGGTACCTGAGGTCTATGGCCAATCCGAATGCTTGAGATCTACCCCGGATTCCCAATTAGTGCGATAGGCGGCTGGCCTGAGCCTCTGAATTAGACCCACCACAGCTAACGTTACCTGCTTACGGGTGACATGAAGATCTACGACAAGCAAACGCAGGCATTGGTTGGTGTCAGATTGTATATACGTGCTTTCTCGCTCAGTTTGTCCACGTTCGCCAATGTTCTTCGAGTCAACTTTGCTATATATGTTAGGTAGGGTTGAAGGGGTCGTGGGGACCTGAACCCTGCTGCCTGTCTTTTCTCTTTTTTTTCCTGCATTGTTGAATTTCTCAAACAGGGGGGGCCTGCAAAACTTGTAAGAGGTTCATTATAATTTCGTTTATATGCATCTATCACTCTGTTCGACGAGATCTATACTTGGACCCCGCTTCACGAGCCTCTATAGGAACGTCTATAGGCTTAACCCATATGCCCTAAGCCTGCGCCATGGCCCATGCCGTCGTAATATAACGAACAAAATATATCACTGCCGCCAGTTCGTTGAAGAAGCGGGCAGAATGTCACCAGCATCAACCCAAACCACCCGTTGCCCTGCCTGGATCGGCTGAAGGAGGCCCTGCTGCAGGTCTTGATTCACCTGCGGGGCACTGCATCTGGGGACGGCTGGGAACGTAGAGATGCCTGCAGTGAAGGTCCCCCCCACTGGGGAAGCGCTTCATCCCATTCCTGCAAAGCTGGAGAAAAGAGGAGAGTTCAGCGGGAAAGTGCGTATACACAACTTCTCCCATTATCTCATATAAGAAATACCCTGCGACATTCTATCCATCTCTTGGATCTCGTATCGTATATGGGCCTGCAATTAGTCCTATCATGTATACGGCAACCGCTCGAAATCGGATGCAAAGCTCGCATGGTGTTCCGCAGAGGAGGGACGATGGCGTTAACAGCATTTTAGGGGGTGGAAGGACCAGCATTCGTTACCCCGGACCATGAAGTGAAAGCCACGAACTCGCACTCCGCGCGGCCATCGACATCCGCAGATCCTTATTTCGTGAACAATGATATTCAGCGTTCACTGGATATGCACCTAGGACCAATGCTGCAAGGATACAACGCCCATTTACCAGGGGCAGTCAAGGCTGTAGAAGCGGCCAATGTCGGACGACAACGACTATGGGCTACTCATAGAATACCGTCTTCGCCACGAGGGCGGCACTCATGGGCCGGACCCCTGTCGAGTGGGTCATTGTCTTCGGCACATGCCAGCAATTCGGCCGGACTCCGACTCAGAAATTCATCCGGGATCGGCGGTTGGGGTCAGGGGAACGAAATCAATATCCTGTCCGTATAGATGGCTAAATACCAAGAACATGGCGCTGTTTTTTCGAAGAAGCAGTATGCTGCCGATATCATACTACATTGATAGGGCTTAGACTGGGGGTTACTATGTGTTACTATGTGTTATGTAAGCAGCCCTGTCGTGAGCCCGTGCAGAAATGACGTGATCCGCTTCTGATCCGGAGCGCCGGGACCGGGCAAATTGCTACTATTTATAAGTATCTACGTACCTAACGAAGCTACAAGCCCGCCAAAATTTCCAGCAAGCTCAGAGCTCAGCTGCATCGCAACACCCTTCTCGACTTTCGACACAATTTCCAGTTGCGGTTGCATTCTCAACCGCTATCCTCTCCCGTGGCTCGGCTGGGCTGTAGAGTAATTGATCGGCTGGAAACCATGTTCCGACAAAGCGTGCGGCGCTTCGCAACGACGGCGCGCAGAGCGGCCGTCGTCCCTGTCCCCGCGGCGGAACCGAGCGCGCATACGCTGGCTGTCTCCAAGGCGCAGGGGATCGCGAAGGGGCTGACGGGCGGTACGTCTTCTGTTTCTGTCTTTCCCACCCGTCCCACCCCAAGCACGAGCCCAGACACCCGACTCAAGAAAGGACAAAAGCAGAGGCACATTAGCTAACGCACCGCCCAACCTCTAACAGCGATCGGCAACACGCCCCTGATCCGGCTCAACACGCTCTCGCGGCAAACGGGGTGCGAGGTGCTCGGGAAGGCGGAGTTCATGAACCCCGGAGGGTCGATCAAGGACCGGGCGGCGCTGTACGTGGTGCTGGACGCCGAGGAGCGGGGCCAGCTGCGGCCGGGCGGCACGGTGGTCGAGGGCACGGCGGGCAACACGGGGATCGGGCTGGCGCACGTGTGCCGCAGCCGGGGGTACCGGCTCGTCATCTACATGCCCGACACGCAGTCGCAGGGCAAGGTAGACCTGCTGCGGCTGCTGGGCGCCGAGGTGTACCCGGTGCCCGCCGTCGCCTTCGACAACCCCCAGAACTACAACCACCAGGCGCGGCGGCACGCCGAGCGCCTCGTCGCCGAGGAAGGGGCCGGGGCCGCCGTCTGGACCAACCAGTTCGACAACACGGCCAACCGGCGCGCGCACATCGAGACGACGGGCCCGGAGATCTGGGCGCAGACCGGCGGCAAGGTGGACGCCTTCACGTGCGCCACGGGCACGGCGGGCACGCTGGCCGGGTGCACGCGGTTCCTGAAGGAGGCGTCGGGCGGGCGGGTCAAGGCGTTCCTCGCGGACCCGCCGGGCAGCGTGCTGCACTCGTACGTGCAGTCGGGCGGCAAGCTGACGGAGCGCAGCGGCGGCAGCATCACCGAGGGCATCGGGCAGGGCCGCATCACGGACAACCTGGCGCCCGACCTGGAGCTCGTCGACGACAGCCTGCACGTGAGCGACGAGAAGAGCATCGAGATGGTGTACCGCTGCCTCGACGAGGAGGGCCTGTACCTCGGCGCCAGCAGCGCGCTCAACGTCGTCGCCGCCAAGGAGGTCGCCGAGCGCATGGGGCCCGGGCACACTGTCGTCACCATGCTCTGCGACGGCGCCTACCGCTACGCCGACCGCCTGTTCTCGCGAAAGTGGCTCGAGAGCAAGGGCTTGTTCGACGCGGTGCCGGAACATCTCAAGAAGTATGTCGTGCTGCCGTAAGGAACAGCCGAACGTCTTTGGAGGGCAGCGAGGTCGGGGTGTCATGTTTTGGAACGATAGCTAGAGACGTATGTGCATTTGTGTGTGTTGTGTGCATAGACGTCGCGTGCATGGACAGAACCTGTATATATATGTACAATGTACGACGTACAAAGGTGATATTACAGCGTATCTTGTAGATCTACGAACCCTCTACAAATCCCGAGCCGGGGTTGCGTTCTACTCGCCAGGCTGCGTATTCGATACTTTTTGATACAGGGGCTCTCCACTGCCCGCCTGCGCACCGTACAGTTTTTGATACACGGCCTCTCCCCTGCCCGGCTTCATGTCATATGCCGCCCGCGCCTCCTGGACCTCAGCCTCTAGCGCGTCCCGCCGCGAGCGCAGCTGGTCGGCAAGCTCAGGCCCGACCACGTCGATGGCCGTCTCGATACCGTACAGCAGCGGCGCGGCCAGGACGACAAACTTGTTGGGCTCCAGCAGGTAGCCCATCTTGTCCTCGTCCTCGTACAGTACCGCGGGCTGCAGGTCCTTGAGCCGCTTGCCCTCGGGCCACACCCCCACGACGTCGGCCGCGTACTTGTTCACCTTCTCGACGACGGCCTCGTCGGCCTCGCCGCCGCCCTCGGCACGCTGGCTCCTGGCCACCGCCGCGGCGAGGTGCAGGCGCGCGAGCAGCACCTGGGGGTCCCTGTCGAGCGGCAGCTCGCCGTCGGCGGGGGGCTCGTCCTTGCGGCGGCGGGGCTGGTGCTGCTCGTCGGCGAGCATGTCGACGACGAGCTCGGCCCAGCGCAGGGCGCGGGCCGTGTCGGCGGGCGCGAAGGCGGCGTCGACGGCCTTGAACTGGACGAAGTGCAGCGCCTCGTTGGCCTTCTCGCTCGAGTCGAGGCGCAGGCCCGTGCGGCGGGCCATGCGCGCGCAGGCGAGGGCGTCGTACACGCGGCCCCGCCGCCCCGCGAGCCGCACGATCTTGGCGTAGAAGCCCGCGTCGAACTTGCGGCCCGTGTAGTAGATGCCCTCGAGCAGCGGCTGCAGGTTGACGAAGTCGTCGGCCGTCTCGAACCGCGACACGGCCTGTATCACGGACCGCCGCGTCTCCGGTATGTCGCCCGCCAACGGGTTCATGTGCCGGAACTTGAGCACCTCGCCGTCGACCTCGATGACGACCGGGTCCGACTGCAGCTTCTTCTCGTACTTGGGCGAGTAGATCTTCTTGCGCTGGGCCAGCGGCAGGTACGACGGCAGGATGATCTTGTGCCGGATCGTGTTGAGGAGCTCGTCGAGGTCCTTGGAGGATGTGGGGGTGAAGTATGTTATGTGTGCTAGACGCCGCATGGTGTCAGTCGGTATACGGATATGATATTACAGTAGTCGGCCACCCGGGGTTATACAGACCGTGCCGTGGTGTTGTGGATGTGAAGGTGCGGCTCTGACCGACTATCCTCCTCGTAGCCGTCTCTAAGGTCCCATGACCCGCGCACAAGGCGCCCAGCACCGACTTCCTAGACATCTTCGTAACCTCAGCCTAGTGTGCCGTTGCGCATCGTTCAACAGACAACATCGAAGCACCGGGGATTCTCAGTCTCAATATCCTAAAATTTGGAAACCGCAACCCCGGAATGGCAGGTGGGTCCCGGGAAGCAAGCGTGCCAAGCTCCGACCCGCATTATCTTTGCTTCCGAGGTACCTTTGTACCTTTTTCCCCTTGTCGTGCAGGGCCCACCATTGAATTTGGGTGGGGGAGTAGGTGGTAATTAAGAATTTCTATAGCTTCCACGCCTTAAAGCGTCCGGGCCGTCTTCATCAAGGAAGAAGCTCGATACCCACAACCACAATGATCACACAGTCCGCCCGGCGGCCTCTGGCCAGCTGGAAAGCCGTCTTCAGACGAACACGACAGCAAAAGGAGCTCCTGCTGCGCTCAATGGCGACCGAAACCACCACGCCAGCAGAAGCGACGGCGACGCCCATCCCCCTCGCCGCTATCCCGAAGCCGAATAGCGCACCCAGAATGCGTACGTCTGTCTATCCACTCGGCCACATCAGGAACTTGATTTTTTTCCAACACACAACAACAGATAGATAAGCGAGGTTGCTAACCCAGTGCTCCGCGCGCCGCGGCGTCGAACAGACGTGATCAAGAGCAACAACCCGCACAGGCCGATCAGGAGCGCCTTCGCCGTGTACCGGCCGCCGCCGTCGGTGCGGGAGGCGCACCCGTCGCCGCTGGCGTCGTACCACGCGCAGCAGATTCGGCGGCTGGACCGCTCGGGCGCGCGGACGGCGCTGTTCTCGAAGCGGAACCCGGACGCGGCGCGCGTGGGCGACGTGCTGCAGGTGACGACGTCGCGCGGCGAGCCGTTCGCCGGCGTGCTGCTGTCGGTGCGGCGCGCCGGCGTCGACACGGCCGTCCTGCTGCGCAACCACCTGACCAAGGTCGGCGTCGAGATGTGGTACAAGGTCTACTCCCCCACCGTCCTCGGCATCGAGGTCATCTGGCGCCGGCCCAAGCGCGCCCGCCGCGCCCGCCTCACCTACATGCGCCAGCCCAAGCACGACATGGGCAACGTCGACCACCTCGTCGAGGCCTGGCGGCGCGCGCGCAACGTGTTCAGTTCCCGGGGCAAGGCTGGCGGGAACACGGGACGTCCGGGCAAGAAGGCCGCGGGCAGGCGGTAGATGGCTGAGAGGCGAGGTTGGGGGCGGAGGCGAGGGTTGTGATGACGATGATGTCGCTGACGGCAGTAGGGATGGAAAGGCCCGGGGGGGGGGGGGTCGCTCAGCATCCCAAGTTGGGTTATTTGCCCCGAAGAAGGCTACGACTCTAGCCTGAGATGCTGTAGAGTATGTGTATGATCTAGACATGTACTATATATGACGAACGGTGCATTCGGGGATTTCCCCTACTGAACCAGAGGTGGCCCGACGACCACCAAAGTTCGCTGTACAAGGCGTTGTGCAAGCATCCTATTCAACTCAAGCCAACGTATCTGACCTTCCCAGGTTCGATCTATGCTAGTAACTTGCCGGACTATCTCTCGCGAGAGTCCGACGGCAAGGGCCTTGGGCGGACCAACCGGCCAGCCTGACTAGAGTCCCAGTATGCTGGTGAGCGACTCCTTTCAGCGGCGAAAGAGAGCCGAGCCGGTCTCAAGGACCGACCCAAGACCCGAGGAGCGACGAACACTACGTACGTAGCCAACCAGCTCCGCCAAGCCGAGAGGAAGACGGCACGAAACGAACAAATCCAAACACCAGAAAACAAAGGCACAAGATTCACACACAACGCCCAATCACTTCGCCGGAAACGACTTAGGATCCCACCACAGATAGTAAATAACGCAGCAGCGTAAAGAGGCAAGCGCCATAAGACGTAGACGTAGAATTCCCATCCATTCGTCTATTCATCCATTCAGCCAACCAGGCCAGCGCAGTCCAATCCGGGGCCCTATTCTTCTGCTTCTTGCCGTGGTGGACGTACCGCCGTATTATGTATGTGCATATGCAAGAACACCCGCCTCACAGCCCTACGAGACGACGGCCACGTCCATCCACCAACCCATCAATCCATGTATCCACCAATCCGTGTGATGTATCGAGTATTCGGCGGCGCGCGCACCGGCTAAAGCAGGGGAACAAACACGCGCACCCGCCAGCCTGCCCGCCTGTCCTATATATTTAAGTATGTAGATATAAAAAGATAGAATAGCAGAAGAAAGAACCTGTGCGGTTCCGTTTCGCGCACAAACATCTGTATCCCATGCGCCTACTATCCTCCCTGATGTCTATTAAACCAGCCTGAAGAGGCAAGAGGGGAAAAAAAAAAAGGAAAAAGACTGATGCGTCCCGTTCTCGTCCTAACCCATGAACGTGTTGGGTAGACTAAGATATTGCGCTCGCTCCAGAAGAAGAGAAACAACATAAGAATTTCTTGTCGCCACGCCGAACATGAAAAAGGACACGGGTGCAGATGTCTACCCCAAAACGTGAGTTTCCGCCTCTATCTATCTAGACTATAAAAGTCCTCGCGTATTCTCGCGTATAAAAGCAGATGAAGAAAACACCGCCCCATTGCGCCCGCTTGGGAAAAGGTGACGAATGGATGGACGAGGCTGAACGGAAACCCAATCTCCTGGGACGCCCGCGCTACCGGGACCACCGGGGAATAATGAGGACCTGCGGAAGCGAGCGCCTGGACACGGGCCACACGTCCCCCTGCGCTGTTCCCGAAGAGCGGACGGGCTCGGCCGAGAATCGCCGCCTCTAGTGGTCCAAGACGGGCTGAGTCGCCGCTTTCCGGGGTTGAGGCCAGGGCTGGACGTGCGGGTCGACGCTGCCCTCGTCCTCCTCTTCGGGACTCGACTTGTACCGCCTGAGGGCCGCATCGGCGGGGGCGGTGTCGGGCCGCGCTGTCGACTTTGCCATCAAGACGGGGTACGCGGGCCCCGGGTGCAGCAGGTTCGCCAGGACGTGCCTCCTCTCGACGCTGTGGCTGCGCCCGCGGTACAGGCTGGTGGGGCGGCCGGTGGTGGCCGTCGAGTCGCGGCGCTGGAGCCGCAGCTCCGCCTCCTCGGCCTCCCTGCGGTTGAGGTGCTCGCTCGGCAGCAGGACGGCGCGGTCGAGGCCGTACGGCAGGCCGCGGTGCCGCCCGCGGATCTCCATGGCGACAATGACCAGCTTGCCGAAGGTGCTGAACTGCGAGACCAGCGACATGTTGACGCCGGGATACCCGAGACTCAGGCCGACCGTCCCGTACGCGCTGACGGTCTCGAAGAGCACGGCGAACATGGAGATGTCGCCCGACGCCAGGCGCGACCCCTCGCTGATGGTGAGGATGAAGTAGCCGATGAAGAGATACCACAAGTCGAAAGAAAGCTGCCGACGTAAATGGGCTCCGGCGTACGCCATTCCGCTGGGGTTCCTGTCATCGACTTCCTCGGGCCCCTTGTACACGCCGAGTGACTTCTCCTCGTACACGTTCGTCGTGCGCACTGATATCGCGATCGGGAAGATGGAGATGTACATCATGATCATATATGAGGTTTGGACAGCAGGGTGTAGGCTTGCTAGATTGAGAACCGAGAAACCCGCAGTTCTGGTAGACGTGGCTTGAAAAAAAGCATTGAGGAATCGGATGTTGAGGGGGAGCTGTTCGACCGATTCAGAGTGCAGATCAAGAACTATGAAGAGCAACACGTCCAATCCGTTCAAGAGGACCAGAACTAAGAAAAGCCACCAAGTGGCGTTGGATGGGAATAGTAGCGTGAAACAGCGTCTCGGGTGGTCAAGCAGAAACCTCAGTTCCTCCCAAAGACCCGATCCCCGGGGTACGACCAGCGAAAATAGCCAGATCATGAAGCGGAGCATGATAGGAAAAGCAGTGTTTCCAAGGAGGATAAGAAATGACATGATCGTAATTGGGAATATCGCCGTATTGAACGAGTTCATGCTGTCCGGTGTCAAGGTAAAGCCAAGATCCATAAAAGCGGAATTGGCAGTGAAAAAGGCCCACCAAAGAGGGTTTATGCTGTAGCCTTCGAGTATCTGGGTGTAATGCCCGTTGTTGTGCATAATCCATGGCACGAAACAGATGATGGAGAAAATCGAATATCCCCAGAAGTAGACGAGAAGTATTATCGCCAGGGTCTTCAAGGATCGATACTCGATGCCGCCGAGTTCTTCCCTCTGCTCCTCGGTCAGGCCTAGGAAAGCAGAGTTGCGGCCCATGGTTGGCTGGTAGCTAAGATATGGCATTGGATCGTCCTCTCGGTTATGGGTCCAAGCCGTCCTGATACGCTGTAGAGGATTGATGCGGGCTCCTGCTGCAGGCGCTCCCGTGTCCGTTTGCTGCATGCTTCCTCCTTGTGTTCTACGAGATCTCGAAGAGGGTACGGGATGCTCGCCTTCCTCGGCTATATCGTCTGGCCTGCTTGCTCCATCTCTTCTCGGCCGTGTCGGCTCTTCGATCGTGATCGTCTGCTGCCGATCACGAAACCCTGCCGGACGCAATGACAGCGTATTTGATTCCATCCTCGATAGACCCTGTGTCCCCTCGTCTTCCTCAAACTCCTCGGGGCGTACGCCTCTCTCGACATCGAGAGGGCCGGGGATCCTCAACACGCTCCTGTTCTCTTTGCGCTGTCTCTCTAGGATGGCAATATGCTCTGCATTAGAGCGCCTCGGAGGCAGCGGCATATCTTGGTCATCATCTTCTTCCTCCATTGCATTGCCGTCTTCTACTCGGTCTGAGGATTTGATTTGAGCAGGACCGTGGTCCTCGGGTTGATCGTCACCAGTCGACGGGGCGTCTTCCTCGGACAGGGTTCCGTTCGCTGCCTGATCCGGTTTCGCAGCGCCATTCATGATCTCGCCCTCTGGCATGGTACCGTCATTCGTTACACTCGAGGCCTTTGCCGTGTTATGCATGACAGTGATATTCCTGCCATTGACCCCCATCTCGACGTCGGCTGCAGTGGCCTTGCTTTTGGATCTGGATTTGGTGATGGTAACTCGGCGTTGCCTGGCCTCATGCACTATATGCTGGAAGCGTTTCTCGAACCAATAGAGGCGTAGAAAGACAACGAAGCCGTGGATGGTGATGGGCGAGGATATCATGGCCATCAGATATATGACGACTTGCTGGAAGGTATTAAGCTTGTTCAAATCCACAGTATTCAGCCCAGCCTGTGTGTTGGCACCGCTCGCAAAGAACAGGGCATCAATATATGCCAACTGGCCACCAGCAGTAGCGAAGATCAGGATAGATCCTAAGGTTGTCCATCCTACGATCCAGAAATAATGCGCGGTGATGAAGTTGAAATGGGGGTCCCTGGACAAGAAAGACGGACGGATCGATTGGAGGACGCTCAATGCGACTTCGCGGGGGTCCTTCATGATATTTTAGGTAAATGGGTTCCTTTAGATTGCGACCCGGTAATTGTGTCAAGCACAATACCGACTGAAAGGCGGCGAAAAGCCCAGGCTAAAGTTTTGAGAACTCGACCTTGAACGCCTGGTCGTCGATTGAGATATGGGACTCAAACATGGTAATTGACTTTTAGCGATCGTTTCGTTGCTGCGAACAATGTCAGCCAGACTGATGCACTGCCATGTTGGCGGCTGCGCTGGACAAAGACAAAGGCAGTAAGTCGGCCGAACAAGTTCGACAAAGAAAGAAAACCGGTATGTAAGGTGCTGAGGTAATACAGCAGCATTGAGTCGCGATAAAGCGAAAATAGACTCTTGCTCCACCAGCAAATGCGGACAGGGGTTTTGAAGTCGAGTGATACAAATCCAGAGTCGGAAAGGAAATTGACGGGACTCTCAAAGTCTGGGGAAGTCTGCTTTACGACTTACCGCCATGCAAAAGGGAACAGGCCGGCCGTGGCCGTGATTTGAATTGGATGGGTGGCTCAACAGCGGTGGTGGTACTGTAGCCTCTCTTACGGACGAGTAAAATAAGAGATCAGAGAGGTTGTGAAGTTGTACGCTGGGACTTAGGGTGGTATCGGAAGCGGGAAGACGTTAACTTTAACTTTTTACTTCTGTCAAGGGGCGAGTTCGTTAGCTCATATTAAGTCCTTAAGTAGTCTCTATTACGGGACTGACACACGGTCCACCTACATATTGTAGAGTTGCCGATTAGTACCACGTAGAGTGCCGAGCTAGTCAACTCGTTGAGGTGTGCCATAGACAACGCAGTTGGTATAAATACGATATCCCCGAGGCTCAGCCATCCCCTTTTCTTCACTTAGTAATGCAGATGACAAGTCCAATTGCAGAATTGCAGCTTCTCTGCAGGTAGTCGCCTGTGGCATGTTGGGGTAGAGTACGGATAGGCGGGGGATGTGCGTCCAGAAAAAGCGCCAAGCGCAACCTTGGATTCTTGGCCAAACCTCCGAATTATCAAGTATGGGTGATGAGGCCTCCGAGGATGGGTTCTCTGTTCGTTGACGCAGAGTTACCAGGAGTGCGTTTGCATAGATAAGGTACGTACTTATGTAAGCGTTTAGGTCGAATAGGAAGAAGACATTTGGAAAGTTCGGTGCAGGTAAACGGGGCACCCTATCTTCAGGGTCAGGCTCAGGGTCAGCATCAGCATCAGGGTTGCCCCTAGTTGAACCAATCCTCCTGGGTCTGAAAGAGAGTCGTCCGAGGAGGTGAGACTTTAGCCGACAGATCCCGGAGAGCCGATTCGAAAAGCTTATTATGTACGAACACATGGTAAAAAAGTATGGTGAACAATAAAGAGTTCTAGTCCCATGCCACCGGGGTAACCGCTATGGTGCCAACGAAGCAAAGCCTCCTTTTGCGGATGTCTTGTTGGAGAAAACTTTTCAAGCGCTCTGCCAAGCCCTCCTACTGTACGCATCTACCAAATGGGCTGTGCAAGGGGAGATCTCTGATACAGATGCGGCGGACCCCCATGCCTGGCTTGCGTCCCGGGAGATTAGTCTAATATAGAAAAGAAAGCCCAGCTATACGGATCTGAAAGCCGCACGAGGAGACGCGCCAGGGGAAACGTTTCGCGGTCTCTTCTTGCAATTGGCTGCTCGCAGTGACTGTTCTATGGCTTGTCTCTTATTTGTATGACGTCAGGCTGTCTCATTCTTTTTAAATTCAGGGTCCATTCAATATTAGTGCGCTTACCTACATAGATATGGATTAATTAACTGGCTTTACTTTGACCATCAGTGCCATCTTTCACCTATATAAAGAAAAGGAAGTCGTCAAAGCGAAAGAGCTGCAAACAAGCAAGGAAGAAAATCCTTCCATCTTGTAGCACAGGTACTGTAGCATTCAAGACTTTTATATATAATGGGATGGGGCGTGCTCGGTGGGGGTGACGTGGAGGGACTCCCGGCAGACATGCTGGTAACATCTATTCCTAGGGTCGCATCGCGTACTGTACCCCACTTCCGATAACCAACAGAACAAAATTAGTTAACATCCGCCATTCCCTCGCATCAAACGGAAGTCACCATAGCACGGCGTATCTCGAGGTCCAACCTACGCACGTGCCCATAACCGTAGCATAAGATAGTAATACAATAAGATCAGCGCTTATCTTTCTTTTGATAGAGAACATTGTTATTGGTGGACGGGTGGATGGGGGAAGAAAAAGGAATTATATATGAATCATTCCGATTAACTCTATACGCAATCGCTATCTCGCAATCTGCAGTCGGGTTTATCTCGCCCATGCAGTCAAGTCTTTTATAGGCGGCTCTTCCTAAAGTCAAGCAAGCAAGCAAGCCAGACGCCGCTCCGTGCTGGTTAACCGTCCCGAAATTCCATGCCACCTCATACAGCATATATCCCAAACAAACCCCGTTGTAAAACGCATAAGTGTACAATTGCGATCGTCCGTATCGATCAGCGCTGGGCCCTCTGCCTCTCCTTCTCGCGGGCGATCTTTTTGAAGAAAGTACTGCTGGGTCCCGCCTTCTTCTTGAGCGCCTTGTTGGCGCTCTTCCGTTGCTCGATGTATGCCATGTCCTGCCCGCCGCTGAGCTCCGTGAGAGTACCGGCAGTCCTCCTGACGCCCCTCTTCTTCCTGCCGGCCGACCAGAATAGGTCGTCGGTGACGTCTTCGGTGTCGAGCGTCCTCTTGGCCTCCGTGTCCACCACGAGTTTCTGGAGGAGCTCCCGCCGCTCTTGTGGCGTGCTGAAGACCAGACCCTCCATCTTATCCATGCCGGCCAACTGCGTGATGACCTTGAACGAATAGCCCTGATCCACCAAGAACGCTTGTCGCTTGGTCGAATAATACATCTCGGCCGTGTCCTTGGAGACCAGCGAGTAGAAGAAGGCATTGAATCCTTCATCTGATCTCCGCTTCGCCCGAAGGATTCGGCCGAGGCGTTGAGCTTCTTGACGTCGAGATCCGTAATGAGATGATATCTGAATGAGGCACGTAGCTTCGGGAAGATCGAGGGAAGTATCCCCAATCTTGGAGAGGAAGACCGTCTTAACGTTGGGGTTGTGCATGAAATTCTCTAGAATATGCATCCGCTCATTGTTGCTAGTGGAACCGCAGATGTACGCCTTACTAAGGGCCTTCGCGATGTGTTCCAGGGCATACACGTTATCCGAGAACACGATAATCTTGTCTCCTCTCTTCTCGTGGTAGTCAATAAGGAACTGACAAGCCTGTATCTTGCGTGGATTCATGACGTATAAATTCTGCTTCAGGCCACGATCAGTAGCTCGCAGATACTCGTCGTAGAACTCGGTCGTCATCGGACACCAGACCTCCGCGCATTGGACCTTGGCTATGTGCCCCTGCTCCGACAACTCCATCCAGTTGGCTTCATACAACTTGGGCCCGATGAGGAAGTTCAAATCCTGAATCTTGTCATCCTCTCGAAGCAATGTCGCTGTTAAACCCAGCTTCGCGTGACTCTTGATAGAATGCGAAACTTTTCGGAAGATATTGGCAGGGACTACGTGAACTTCGTCCAGGAGCATCAGGCCCCATTCACGTTGTGTGAGGAAGTCCATCATCTTTTGAGAATCATGTGCTCGTTTGCCGGACTGCGTGACCATGGGATACGTCGTGACTATGATGCCCGTATTTCCCGGAAACTTCTGCTTGTTGTCCGCTGTGAAAACGGCGATGTCCTCCGACCTAATGTTCGACCATTTTAAGAATTCTTGGCGCCACTGATGCGCAGACATTGTACTCGTGCAGAGGACGACAGCGCCTTTCTTGATAGTGCAGGCGGCCGTGATGCCAACCAAAGTCTTGCCGGCGCCGCAAGGCAAGACGATGATCCCGCTCTTCGCTCGCCCGTTTCCAAACATCTTACTGAGACTTTTCTCTTGATAACTTCTGATCTGGGTTGCAGGTCGCAGGTCAATCTCAAGGTTCGCATTCCGATCGTCATTCCGGAAGTCGTATTCCTCTAGCATGGGAAACTGGATCTCTAGGCAGCGTTTCTGCACGACTTCAACGGATTTGTCGGGGATCTCGAAGGAATGAACAGCCTCTTGGTTGTCGTCATCGTCGTCTTCCTTGAGGGCGTCAAAGGGGTTCTGCGCCTGGTTGGTTTCGGCTGTGTCCGCACTCGCCTTTTCGCCCTGCTGAATTTGGGCTTGTTGGACGCCTGCTGCGTTTGACGTTCCGGGGATGACGAGACCGCCCATTGATGGGGCGCTCGTCACCGTCTCGGTTCCCTGTACACGGCACGGGCCGATGACAGGATCCTTCAGGAGCTTTTGGAGGACTTCGGGGTCATTGCTTTCGATGAAATATTTGTTTTCTTTGATGACAAGCTTCACTTTCCCATAAGCCGAGGCGCAATTGCGAATGAACAGCACGATGGATTCGGGTAGGGGCGTCTTGGAGAAGCGCTCCAGAGTGTTCACGATATCCTGAGGCTGCAAGCCGACCGAGACGGCGGCGTAGAGACTGTGGGTCGTTAAGGCATATTCATGTAAGAATGTTGGTCGAGACAAAGGCTCGGCGATGGTGATGAGGAAATCCTTGGCCTGTTCGGCAAGAGCGCTGAAATTCTCGAGGATGATTCTCCCTCTTAGCGGATCGATCCAGATGGGCCGACTCTTGTAGTCTGGTTTAAGAGGCAGGTATGAGAAATCTCGCTTGCCGTTGTCGCCAAAGTACCGCGAAGCGTTATCGATGGGACCCCGGATGGTCTTGTCCTGGTAGGCAGCTAGAGAGAATCGATCTACGGCCTTCTGTAACTCTTCCTCGATCTCGACGGGGTCTTCGGGGGATCCTGGATCATCGTCGCTATCGACATCTCGAGGCGTGGAGGGACCCGGCGTTGAGGCTGCGGAAGCCTTTCCCGACTTAACGGCACCAGCAACGTCTTCAAACGACTAGTTAGTAACGAAGACGACGGACGCCATGCAGAGGAGGCGAGACTTACTTGCCGGCGCTTTCCTCTTGGGTGGCATCGCGGCAAGGATCTCAACCGCCCGAATAAATATGATGAATTGACAAGAATGTCGTGATAAAGAGAGGAATGGTGGCGGAAGATGACATGACAGTGCTTTGAAATGATTCAAGGCTGCCACATGCGCACTAACTTAGTCGAGTTAGTAGTCATCTTTGCTCGAGAATAAACTAGAATAATCAGCCAACCGGAGAACTTAGCGAGAAACGGATACGCATTAGTAGTGCATAAAATAAGAGCGGGTCTTGATCATGATTAGTAAGTACCGTGGTTTAGAAGCAGAGCAACCCCTGCGTGAACTGTTAACTTCCAGTTGAGAACTGCTGCTAAAGCATGTATAGGCGGGGGAAACTAAACTTCGCAGGTGGAGTCATTTAAGTAGTGCACTTTAAAGAGGTTGCATTGCCCATGAGTGGAATACGATCTCAGCCTTCGCTTTGTATTACCAGTTGCACCTATCCAAGTGGGTAAAGTAAGTGAGAAACTGACTGGGAGGGGTTTACAATTTCAACCAAAATCTCTGCTACTCAACGTCCATCTATTGTGTCGGTTGGGGGCGTCATAGGCTCTAAATCAGATTATGGTTTCTCATATTGGCTTTTACGAGCTCTGTAGGATTGGGCCTAGACTAATTACTATCTACTCTTGAAGCCATTCATACAACTAGCTTACAAATTCCGAAAGCATCGTGAGCATTGTGAGCGTAAGTCAACCCGCGAGTCGAGTCCATATGATCTTCTCCTGCAATTTTTAGGGGTTCTTCCCTCGTAAATTCTCTCGTACAGTATTCTCCAGTTGCTTCATTAATGGGGGCACATTGCTGCCATGTTCCATCCCGCTCGGGCTAACAGTAGCTGAACATTAGCACCAACACAGATGTGAGGGTCTTACCAACATGCCTGTGTAGACAAGGATTCACAAGCTTCAGAAGCTCGGAAATTCGCTCTCTCGCCTTATGCCACTAGATTGCCCACCACGGTACTACTCTGGGTAGGGGACAAGCACTTGGTGGGTCCAGATACCCAGTTTTCGCCGACTATGATGCGTCAGAGCTGCCCAACTCCGATGGCGCACCCTGTAGCTCTCGGAGCACCATCGTCGCATACTGACTCGTGTCAAGTGCGAAACGAAGGATTACTGCGATCTTCTTGTCAGTAGCGTCGGTAGCAGACGATGGGGGTGACTCTTTTGAGGCTGCGTTTCCCATTCCGATACTAGTTGAAGCCGTTGTTTCACCAGCGGTCGGCTGTGCTACGCTAGGAGGGGGTAAGGAGTCACCATCTTGAATTGGCTTGTCTGACGGGATAGGGTGGGAACCGCCTGGGGAGTTCGTGCTGTCAAGTATATTCGATGCAGGTTCCGCCATGGCGTGCGATTCGGGAGGGGATGGTTTTAAGTCCGTCTTAGTCGCGCTATCGTCAGTATTGATTCTTAGGGCGGCCAAAAGCCACAGAATGGGGTTCATGAATGTAGTTGCAATATTTCGCACCTGGGTTGTGAAGGCTGGGATCAGGGCACTTTGAGTCTCAACACCCTCGCCAGCGAGTTGGCTCACATCATCCATCTTAGGTTCGTCATTCACAGAGTTGCCAGCGGCAGCGCTCGTGGTATTGGCAGCTGTTTCCGCGTCACCATCCGTACCAGCGCCGAAGGATTTGTCATCGGGACGCTCCGCCGGATTCTTCCTTGCGAGATCCGTCGCATCGTCAACAGGTCCAGACGTATGCACTTCAGCCACAGGGCCCATGGAGCTTTCCGCTACCGAAGTCCTATCTGCATGGGCTTGGCCATCAACTTGCATAGCCTCTCCAACACCATCTGGCGCGGCCGAGCGACTTTCAGGCAGGGCATCAGCTTGGTGGCGTGCAACTTTGACACGTTTGCGACTTCCGTCAAGGGAGGTTTGCACCCAGGTGTCATTAATCCGGGCTTCCGGGGTTTCAAGCGGACCTTCAGCCTTCCGCCTCTCCGTCTCAGCTCTGGCGTCCTTCCGCTCCTTATCCTCAACACTCTCAACGAAACTATGCCAGCCAGAGCTCTTCGCTTTGACATCCGCTGTCTCCTTAGCCTTCCGAGATTTGATGATATCTAAATCGGTCGGCACAAGTTGCTCGGTATCATTCGCGTATTCTCGGATGGAGACGGACGGCGTCCGGCTAATCTTGCCCATCAGATTGCGGTAGGTCCCTGGCAGGCTGAAATCTTTCTGGGGACGGCGCATGTCATTTGGGTTTAAACCGCCATTCTCGGCCTTTCCCATGAACTCGGCGTAGAATTGTCCAACCTCATTGTCTGGGTAAACCACATCCCAGCCAGGCGTTGGTAGGACAACATCGAAGATGGAATAGGCTCCACTATTGGCTTCCTCTTCTGTCAGAGCATGAACTCGTAAAGTGCGTGCATTTGCATCTCCTTCAGCGAGGTGTATGGTCTCCTCGTCCACGTTAGGGTTATGCTCGTCACCTGCGTTTGCAGATGCTTCCGACTTGGTTAAGATTAGATCTCCTTTGATCACTCGGTTGCCGTGTCGTTCCCAGCGCATACTCGCTACGAAGTTCCATACTAAAGATTGATACGCATGAACGTACATGGTACGCATTCCTCTAGAGATAGTGTGCAGAGCTCCGAGGAAGTCCTTGGGCTGCTTTTCCAGATGACGCATGAGCGTGTACTCGACATTGCACCTTCTCGGGAGCGTTTTTAGCGCAGCCTGGAAATCACCCGTCTCCAAAAATGTTGAGCACGCCTTGGCTCTGTTGATATCCTCACGGCGCATCTGTAGATTCTGGTCCGACGGGGAGGCTTGCAGGAGAGATGGGTCGAAAGACAGCAAGTCTTTCACGGCGCCTTCAAAATCACCTTTCAATATCTTCATGCCAATCTCCTGAGTTCCTATCTCAAAAGTGCCGAAGCGTTGAGTACCGAAGTAGTTGATAAAGCCTTGTTGGGTAATTTGGGCCAATGCCGGCTCCACAGTTGATCTGGCGACGTCCAGCTTCTGGTCGAACGGTAAGTGCTCCGTTCCGCTGAACCAGCAATTCTTCAAGACAATGACGAATTCGTTCCCTTGGTGGCAGCCAAGGTAAAGAGCATTCTGTTCAAATTTGAAGTCTCCGATCTTGACTCCGGGGATGCGGTCATTGTTGATGAAGAGCAATGATTGAGGGCTTCGACTTCGTATACTGACCCTTTGTACCGTTACCGCTCGGCGGTCTTTTGTGCCAGCCGTACTGAACATGTTTGGCTTGACATTCAACTGGCGCGCAATTTGGTTTACGGCATCGATGGTGTCTCGGTTCTCCTTGTAGAGGGTAAAGTGGAGAAACTTACCTCCACCTCCCGGCAAGGCCTGGCGATCATTCTGAGATCGGTTGTTCGAATTATGATTATCCCGTCGTTGCTTGCTAGAGCCGGTAGCCGAGGCTTTGATCGTGCCGTCTGACTCAGTGAGAGTATCTACTTTGCCTCCAAAGATACGGCGAACCTCCTAATAAATGTGAGTGTCATGGTGAACTAGCTAGTCTGGAAGATATTACCATATGAATCTGTGATCTTTTCGCTCTGTCAGAGACGGCAGGGATGATCACGGCCCCGAGACTCTTCGGCTTTGCCTTCGGATTTTGGCTAATCTTCGTATAGAAGGCAACCAGCTCCTCAGTCGTGCCCTGGCCGAGGAGGTCGATTAGGATTGACTGATCAGACGATGAAATGGGCGAACTGGAACCATTTTCTGCTTCCGGCGGATTTGAATCGCGAATGGAACTCTGTGGTCCAGATACTATCGTACTTCCAGGCTGTACTACAGACTCGGCCTTGGCAGTCTTTGGTGTCTGCCTCTCAGCAGGTCGTTGGCGCGAAGTCTCCTGGAATCCAGGTCAGTGGACTGCAGAGGGACAGTCAGAGGGAAACAAACCGTTTTCGCATAGTCTCTTGCATTCGTATGGAAATCATGCAGGTGAACCACTTCTCCATCCTTGCCGATCTCATAGACCAGGAAATCACTGAATCTGAAGTACTGTTAGCAGTCTGTGGTAAGGTGAAGGATATGAGAATCATATGAGGAGTCGGATCGGCGCTTCACCACTGTGACTTGGAATGAATTGGTCGAGGCAGCGTGTAATAAATGGGAGGAAATTGCGAACGGGTGGATAGCTTACCGTGTTCGCAGCTGGCCATGCCAGGCACGTTCCTTCGGAGAGACGAAGTGCAAGATACCTAGACGCTGCTCAAGCGTGTTTCTCAAGGCGGCGTCGTTGCCTTGGGCCATAGCAGTATGGGTTGCCATTTTGGAAACTCACAGTTCGTCTGGTTCATCAAGCGTTGGTCTAGGCGCCTGAATAACCCGACAAACAGTCAATATCAGAGACTAGATGCAGAGTAAAGATGGCGATAATCGAGGCCAGGCATGGACAAGGAGAGATGGAAAATATCCTCTGAATTGATCACGGCCTGACAGGAGATGTGATACCAAATTAATGTTCGCTTCTTGCTTGGTGGGGCACTTGTTGTGTGGGATGTTTTTATTGAGGTGCTAGCTTTCTGCCGAAGTGATGCTAATTGGGAAAGTGCTGGCCTAGAAAAGAAGGCGGTGAATGCGTTTCCAGTGGACTACTGAACTACGTACTAGCGCTAATTTTTATTTCAGAACGTCACATGTTGTTCCCGCCGTAGCGAAAATTCACAATAGATGGGTTATATCTTATGCAACCCTGTGGGATCAATTGGGGATTAAAGCATCGATTGTCTGCATTTTGACTCGGTCGCGAGACACATCGGGGCGGTGGTTAATTAAGTACAGGATGCTGAGACTCCAGTAACACCAGGCAATGCATGTCTACTAGCAGCAATATCCAATCCAGTGCGACCCGCCCTCCCCTAACTTAGGTATCTATTTAGGCAATCCCGGTAATCAACAGAATCGGCACTTCAAACGAGGAGACTCCGGGTCCGACTTCGATGGCTCCGGACGCGTTGTACGCCGTGGTCGGCTCCTCGGTCCAGGCGTGGGACACGGAGATCTTGAGGTGCTCCCTCTCGGAGGCCTCAGTCCACATGGCTTGGACCCTCGAGCCCACCTTCTGCTCGCCCACGGGGTCGCAGTCCGTCCACTGCTGCTGGATGAAAATAGGGTGGCAATGGACGTTGAAGCCGGGCGCGTTGCCGTAGTAGCCCTCGGGCGCCGTCAGCTCGAAGCTGCTGATGCAGCCACCGGGCGAGCAAGCCTCCCTGAAGTCGGTGGCCGGCCAGTAACCTAACGGCTCCTGCTGCCGGAACTTGAGATCAGCCGTGTTCGTACGGGGCAGCGCTGCGGCCGAGGCGGCGAGCGCGGAGACGGCGACGGTGATTGACTTGTGCATTGTGACTTTAGGTAATTTTTGGTGGGCTTTGAATGGTAGCGATTATTGGAGTGCTGAACTTCGTCACGTCGATTCGTAGAGGGGGATGAGATCTGAGAGTTTTGCTGTGAGTGAGCTCGTCTATCGTGACATTTAGACGAAGGTATCTGTCTGCCTTTATATATCTTTCTTCGAAGCTACTTTGCAGACTGTTGGCCTCCTTGCAACCTCAGAGATCCGGGCATACCATGTTCTCCCTCGCTGTGTGATCCATTTAGAGATGACATCTCGGAGCTATGTTAAAGCGGACTGTTCCGTAACCCATGTTCTCAGGGAGATTGATGTCATCTGGACCTTTCTGCTCAGGTAAACCCTTGTGCTAAGGTAGGGCCCCAGCCAATACCCCTTTTCGATTCCTTGAAAATGCTCGTATTGAAATACAAGTAACTGCCCAGATCGTATCGATGCCGTGATCGACAAGCTTCAACCTGTTTCGGCACGCCTGTTAGGGGTGCACGATGTGGACCAATGGTCGCCCCATGGTTCTCGGCAACGGCATGGGCTCGCTACTGTATTTGGTTGTTACTTATGTAAGCCCCATATCATGGCCATGACGTACCCAAGTCAGCATTGCGTTGCCAGCCATTATTATTCGAGGCTTCAAAGTATCGAATGTGTGACTGAGGATTCAGGTTTGCCAACGCCGAAATTTCGCTACTGCAAGTGTACGGAATGGAGGGAAAGGAGGTCTCTCTTCTAAGTCTTGGAGGTGTATGCTACGTTACACATGTGCAGATCATCGTGGAAGTTGTATTTTAAGATGATTTTAATAAGAACAGGACTATGCCAGTCCTTCTGGTGCCCATGGTGTTAGCGTTCTAGCGCTAGAGAACCCCCGCTCTAGAGTCTGTGCCAGCATATGGACCAGGGTAGCAAAATGCTTAGTTAGCTACAGGATATCGTTAGCCCAACAAGATTCATTTAATCCACCTAACTCGAAAATAGCCTTTTGCAGAAAATATGGTACTGTTCGATGAAAGACGTCGTTCTTCATGCCGTTTAGTTGCTTGAACCGAAACGCTTCACCTGAGAGAATAATGTCAAGCGGTTGCCGGCAGCAGATTTCGAATTCCAAGTCTCTTGAAACACGTCTCCTGGCTTGACCGTACTATACACCTAATAGGGGTTTTGGGAATACGGCTCCGGAATATCTATTTCTCTCCCGTCTCTCGAGCCCACCTTCGTATTTTCCACAGGCCCATTTTCGCTGCGTAACTCGTAGATATAGCGTTCGCCGTTTTTTTCTGCTTCCACCGCCTTTTTGGAGGTTATATAGCTTTTGACCGCTTTATTGCAGTGTGGCCATCAGTTCTTCTAAGCTGGACACCTGTGAAGCCACCCCCTTTTCATGACCATTCTTCTCACAGCCACGGCTTGGCAGCGCATCGAGCCGAAGTTCCGGTCCAGTCTAAAGTAACGGCTCTGGACCCACTGAATCCGAGTGCCGGCAAGATCCAACGCAACCGGATTCAGGCGGCCGCCCGAGGAAGCCTTATTCATAGCTTACCTCAAGCCATAAACAAGGAGAACGTTAAATTGATCAGAGAAGGTGTTGCAGGGAGGCTTGGGAAGTGGGACGTGGTGACTTTTATGGTATTATCGTCATAGTAAAATCAATGGGAGATGTCGTAGGGGGCTGACACATTCAGACAAGTCCTAGGGCTGCTAACGGGATGCATATACACTTTCTTGATCTTGCTAGAGATTCTCTGAGTTACAAGTGACATTGACATCATGAGATGTCCATTTGATGATATGTGCGATCTCTCATGTGCCAGTGTCGGCAATGTGTTGGACAAAGGCTTGTTCGGAGGTTGGTATAACAGGATAGCCAGGTCCGTTAATGGTATTATGCTATAATACGTCTGCCCAAGATCTGACGGAATGGAAGGCAACGGCCGAAATGTATCCAAGCTTGGAAACAGAGAGTTCCAATAGGCGCCACGGGCATGGTCAACGAACCTGTAAGGAAATTGTGGCAGCCGCTTGAAAGGCGGTGCAAGGCCGGGCGCTCTAAATATATACCTCAATTAATTCTATATCAGGCACATACGACCATACCACGTGGAAAATTCGGGATCCCGTCCGCTCTCCCCTAGACAAGCCGCGTAGGGCCAGATTAGTAGTTGGGTCGGTGACGACCAGCGAATCCCTGGTGTTGTATGTTTTTGCCCCCCTTTTTTTCTTTCGTCTCCAGCTTCCGTAACTGACCGTAATTATTACTGTAGTCCCTGTCAGCCTCGCTTGTTTAATTTAGTCTTTTAGTAGGTCCTTCCTTGTGTGATACGTGTGCTGGTAAAAAAAACTCGTGCTATGTCGTTAGGGCGTAAGGAAGTGGAGACGCTTGACCACCACTTTTTAGGGAGTTGCAAAAGGTCTCGGGAGTGCCAAAAGGTTCGGGAGCTCCAGAAGGTCTCGAGAGGGTTTAGAGGCTGACAGTTGGCAGTGGCGACGGTGGTTGTGACAGATGTGCCGTGCTCTAAACTTGCGAACAGCCCCTTCTCCTTTTCATACTACGTCCCCAAGTGGATGGGACACAAAGACTTATGCGACCACCAACGATAGGCAACTAAGCAAACCAAACAAGCGCTGTGATGTAATTCTGTACAAGGGATAACATTTCTTTTCAGGGATATGTTTCTGCTTCGTGTTACGCGAACGATGAGGGATTCTGTCCAGCGAATCGAGCCACCTGAATAGCTGCCAGCTGTTTCTCCAAGAGCTGCATGGAATCACAATTTACAGGCATGTTGGTCTCGGGGTCAAGGGACCAAAAGTCCAGCGAATGTGCTCGACTGGTATCAATGGTGATCTCGCCAGTTTGGCCGTCCGTGATATATCTCTCCTGAGACAGGGGACGGATACGCGGGTCGACTGCCCAAGTATCGCGGCCGTTATCTCCTAGAAACTCAAGCCGGAGGTTCCTCGGTAACCAGACAGGGTCCCAACAAAATATCACCCACTTGAGCCCTATCCCTAGGATTAGATAGACCATCCGATCCCCCCC